>PVKA01005668.1:31265-89008 GCA_004027165.1 Ctenomys sociabilis | reverse complement strand
ATTATATATTTGAGATATGGAAAATTGTTTGGAAAAATATATATTAACCTATACTCCAGATATTGTAATTTTATTTTGCTATTCTTTACAATGAACATGATGATTTGATCATGATTATAATAGGCATGTGTAGGCTATTCTTAATCAGCTTAGTTTTTAGTCGAGCACAATAGGTTTTATATAATAATTTTTAGAACATTTTATTAATGATAAGATATGTAAAAATACTAAGTAAGATACATCATGCAGGAGAAAAAGCTGGAATTTAGAAAATACACAATTTTCTAGCTTCCTGAGCTAGTTCTACTTATGCTTCGGCAAACTGCTTTTTCTATCCTGGTTTGAGTTTCTACAAACATCAGAAAAATGATGCCAAATCACTTATACAGCCATTTACAGTTATGATTTGACAATAAAGTCAGCACAGTTCTCATCTTTCCTTTTTACCATACACATGCAGACAATACTGAGTCATGAATCTCTGCCTCTACCTTTTCACTCAATATAAAAGAGTGTCTGATTGCTATATTTTAAGTTAACTTTTCTCTCAAATCTTGATATAGTCGGTTGCCAGATGAAATTAGAGCCTTGATTCGCTCAGGCAGGACCTTCATCTAGTGACAGAGAATCAATTTAACATATCGGTCCTACAGCCTACAGTCCCTGTGATAGTATGTCAATTATTATTAATGGTTTTAGTTGCATGAATTACATAACTATTATACTAAACGATGTCTCTTTTTGTTATTAAAATGAAAAATAATTTGAAAAGAAATACTACCGTACAATTTTAATTTAAAAACATGGTTCTAAAACAAATAAACATGGTTTGGCTTCTGTTCTTGATGCTCAACAAACTTATACATTTAAGAAACTAGTAGGCTTATTTACATAGTTCAATCCATTTAATAAAATGCTTTAGCCTTATAAATTCCTAATTTGGAAGAGAAAGGTCAGATACAAAACTAGAGATAATAAAGAAAAAATAGACATATGGATCTCTGAATCATATGTGACCACTAAAACCTGAAATGAAGAATACACAGTTGCTGATGTTTCCTTAAAGATTATTTATTTCCATCCCTGGGGCCCAATGACAGCTCTAAGAAGTGTGAACTCTCAGTCCTGTTGGCATAATGCTAATTACACTAAATAATTTGTTATCTTTTTTTTCACAGTAGAATACACTTACTTATTCCCACATTTTCTGTAACACCTTTGCCTCAAAAAACCATTTAGGCAAGAACACTAATAGGCACTGAATTCTCATGTAACTTATAGTATTGAGCCAGATAGGGGTCATCTTTTAATGAGACATTGATTTATAGCTTAATGTTTACTTGGTTCTGGACTAGATTGCCTTATCCACATACTTGGTGAAGCAGGAAATAACCCCAAGAGGCAATATAAATTTTAAGATCTTACTGCAGCCATTGTACGACATCTTTCTTTGTTTTTATTCCACTGGACCATTTTGCTCATCATGGAAGCACAGGTCTGCCCTTCTGCCTGCCTTTCCGGGGCTGCTGCCTCAATTTCCTTCCCACTTCAGGGGCCCTTTTCTTTTGTAGAAGGCAGTTTCAATAGTCCTGTGCTTTGCTGCCAGAGCTGTCCAGCCGTCACCGAGAAGTCTCTCGGGTTAGAAGGGGCGGGTCCTGGGCTGAGCCTGCCCGCTGCCTTCAAAGTTCCTTATAAACCTGTAGAAACATTTCGTTTAACATTTTGTACTCCTTTTGTTGAAAATAAAGATATTTTTAATATGGTAAAGCTTAATCTGTATTTCCCTTTATATATTTTCAGCCATTTGTACTTTTAGAAATTCACTGTAGCTAACCTTATTCTTCATGGTAACTCTGAGTTTCAAATGACCAGTTGAAACTCATTTTCTAATTCAGTTCAACTTGTAGGGTTTAAAGGAAATCGATTACATGTGGAGGACTGATAATTTTACATTTTAAGTTCCTCAAAACTCATGATCTTAACAGGGAGAGGCTGTGCTTCCCTTTATTAGACAGTGGGCTGCATCTCATGGTACCTGCGGACGTTCACTGTGGATCCACAGTCCAGCTATTTGTTTTTATTTGAATCGCACCAGTATGGCTGAATACCCAGCTGTCTTTCAGCCCATTCCCCTAGAAAGGTGCTTTATTCATAAGGTTCTTAAATAAACTGTTGTACAACATGAAAAAAAGGCTACATTAGAAAGGTACCGGGGATTGAACTCAGGACCTTGCGCTTGCCAGGCAAGCGGCTATTCTACTGAGCTAACTCCCTAACCCCAAGGCTACTTTGGAAGTAGAAGCAATGTGCATGTCTGCCAAGTAGCTGCAGAAACTGCTTCCTAGTTCACCTGAGATCAGAGGCTAGTTACTTTCCATATTGCATAAATTCCACTGAGGGATATCTGAATTGTCTGAATTTAGATGCTTTAATATTATTTGAGAAATATTACTCAATTGGCTAATGAAAGTGTTACAGGTCAAAGTTAATAAATGGACTGTGCAAAAAAGACCCATTTTAATTCCTTTACAAAAAAAAAAAAAAAAAAAAAGGGATCTCAGTAAGTTCAGAAACTGCTAACCAATCTTATTTGTACCTATTTTGGTCTAAGGCTTAGAAAGCTCGAAAGTGGCATATCACTGTATAAGGTAGAATCTCAAAGCTACTTTTATTTTGTAAGTTCATGTTACTTTACTTATGTGGTTTAATTTTCATGTTACTTCTCTATCATTTGCTTATCCTAATTAAAAATGTTCTGTGTCATTAAATACTCCATCTTTCATCTTTCAGCTAGATGACTTTGCATGTAATTATGGGAAAAAGGAATGGAAAACCTTTTTGGTGATTATCAAAAATTATATGAAGAATTGCAAATAATTTGTTGTTAATTAGGAGCTTAATTGGGGGATATATCCATACATACATATATACACATTTATTTGATGGATTTCCAACAATGCTTATTAAATTAATGTAAGCTATATATTATAAATAAAGCATGCAGTTATACACGTAGGTGAATAATATCATTTCTAAAACATCAAACTTCTGATATCTGGAAATCGTATTATTCTAGGACTGACATTCAGTTTATATTTAAAGTAAACTGTTTTGGAGGCATTTTAATCCCATCGCTTGGCGCAGTTTAGAGTGTAAACATCCATAATGCTCGTATGAAGATTGTTTTGACATGGTTTGCGTGTCTGTTAGTTTTTCTGCTCTGCTTAAGCAGTCATTTGTTTTATTTTGTTCTTTTGTGCACTGTCTTGTATTACAAAGACACTAAAGGACTGGTATGTTTTGCAAAATTGAGTCAGTAATTTTGCCACTAACTGGTTTCACCTCTACCTCAATGGCCTCACTAAATACTTCTAACAGGGGAGCGATAGGAGTCATGATGACTCTGTGTAGCAACTATAGCCTTAATCCCTAACTAGCTTTCATTTTTCATCTTTACAATTTGCATGTCCTCTCTCTATTGAAATAAAGTCAGTTGAAATAAATGGATCATCCTGTGCATAGTGGCAGTCCTCCAAGATCTTTGGAGACTTGCACTGGCCTGGTCATGATACTGTTAATAATATTTTCATATTTTCTCTCTCTTTTCTTTTAGTCTCGACCTATTCCTTCCCACCTTACTTCAGCAGTTGCCGAGAGTATCTTGGCTTCAGCTTGTGAGAGCGAGAGCAGAAATGCCGCCAAGAGGATGCGTCTGGATAAGCAGCAGGTACAGAGGATGCCTGGAGTCTATTGTACGCCAGCAACAGTAAATGCTGTTCATTGATGCAGAAGAGCAAAACTCTTGAATCGATCTAAAGCAGGCAGAGCTAGTGCATGTGTCTTTAGGCCATAAATTTGAATTTGGAGGAAACAAAGCCTAGGTGATCCATGAAGATCAAACTCAAAGTTTCTGTGATGAGAACTGGAGAGCAGTAACACTGACATAATTCTGCTGAAGAGAAGAGTGATCAGTAATTAAGATGCTCTGACATTTTCTATGCCAGGCCTAGAATATTTAAAAATACTAGTTTTGTAAATTTACCTTACCATTTATGTTTACATTTGAATAAAAATAAACTTTTTATTTGTTCTGATCTACTGCCAGGTGTTAATAGATTATGCTGTGGCTAGTAAAATATAAAATAGCATTGTTTGGGGTACTGGTCACTGGACACAATGTCCTTGCACTGCCAGCTACAAAAGCAGTAAAAGTGGGACCTCATCTAATAAAAATCCATGCCCTGGGCTTGGTCCTTTATTAATTAATCATTTATTATATACCCACTGTGTATCACCTGTCCCTTAGTTAAGGGTGTAGCCCTGAACAGTGAAGGTGCATTGGAAGTGGGCATGGCTTATGAGGGATTTAATAAGTTGTTCTTGTGGTTTAGCTGTAGCTTTGTTTGTTTGTTTGTGTATTTTGTTTTGTTTGGAACCGGGAGTTGAACTCAGGACTTCATGCTTGGTAGCAGGCACTGGAACACTGAGCTGCATCTCTGGCCCTCTTTCTGTCTTTCCTCATTGTCTCTCAAATCCCTTTCTCTTCTTTTTCTAGCTTTCTTTCTTAGTGATCCTTAATAAAAACTAAACTATGGGATGCTATATTAAATGGTATGCTTAAAGATTTGCTATATTTTGGCTCTTTAATTGTTTTTACAAAAGTAAATGATTTATATTATTATTGAAGTTGAGATGAATAGAGAGTAATTTAAATAAGCTGAACATTTTTTTCTGCTATGAACTAGTAAGTTTTAAGCCAAAACATTGGGTCAGCAAGATAGCTCAGCAGTCTAAAGTGCCTGCGTCGTCGTTGAGCTTAGGCAAGCCTAGGGACCATGGCTCAATTCCCGGCACCATATGCTGCATGAACCCTGCTCCCTGTGTGGGCTGAGCTGCTACAGTGAATAAATAAGTAATTAGATAGTAAACCAAAATGTTTTCTATACCAGGCCTAGGATATTTAAAAATGTCTCAGAAAGACATCAACTGTGATAATGACAAGTATTAAAATGTCATAGATTCATAATTCTGAACACAGCTAAAAATGAAGCATGTAATTAGATAAAAAGATATTATTGGCTTTGGAAAGGGGTACATGCAAATGCCAATTTTGCATTTATTAATCATAGCACCAGAATTTATTCATAGGTATGTGCCCTCATTTGAGACTTTCATTAATTAAATCCATAAAATTTATCTTAAAAATGAGTTGCAGCACTACGTCGTACATATACAACATCCTCTAGCACAGTGATTATGACCGCATATTTGGGATTAAATATAGCGCCATGGGATTCTCATCTCTGTCACCATTAGCTGTGTGGCCCCAGCGAGTTCTGCAGGCTTGGTGTGCTCCATTTCATAGGAGGTAGCAGCAGGGCTCGGCCCATCGCGTTGCTACGAGAACGATTACCAGCAGACTCACGCTACATGCTTAGCGCTTTGTCTGGCACTTAGCAAACATCAATAAGCGCAGGTTAGAAGACATCTCTGTTCAGCTGCTTTGTTGCCTCATTAATATTAATGAAAACTCGAAAGAGGCATTTAAAGTACCATTCATGATACAAGAATTATGAAGTCAGACTAACTCCAGTTGGGAAAAACAAAGTTAATGAAATTGAAATAGAATTTTGAGGCTGAAATACTGTCTTGTTTGTTGTTTGATCATCTGTCTCAACTAACCTGAATTCTGCAGTATCCTCACATATTGTCAATTAGATAGATGGTTGTTATGAAAAGCAATGGTAGGCACATTTATAGATTACCTTACCTACAATATCACTTCATCGTACTCCCCAAGCTGGTTACCTACTGGTATTTGTTACACACTAATAACTATTGTTTCCTATGGTGTATATTGGGGAATATTCACTAAATATTCACTTAGAAAAGTCATTTGGAGGAGTTAGGAAGTCAATATCTGTGGTAGCATGGGTTCTTAATATATTTATATATTAATAAAGATGTATAATTAATTATATATCTCATGTAGTTGGAGAACCCACTCCAGCACTAAAAATCTACTGTTTACTGTTATTACAGAACTACTTATCCTATCAGAGAGCTATCATATTTTTTTAAAAATTTTTCTTTTATTATTTGTTATTGATACAGGGTAGGGTCACACTATGCAGCTCAGACTCCTAGTGATCCCTCTGCCTCAGCCTCCTCAGACCTAAGATTGCAGGTATGTGCCCCATGCCATGTTTCAGTAGCTGGCACTGGCACTACATGCCAGGGTTTTTGTGCACAGCATGGCATGCATATGGGGCTTGAACCCCGGCTCCTACAACTTGCTAGGCAGGCACTTAGACTGCTGAGCTATCTCCCCAGCCTGCTACCATATTGTGGATGGTCAATGAACTGAAATTAGATTTGCTTCCTAGTGCTTCCATTAGTTGAAGGAAAACTTGCATTGAACATGAATAGAGGGGGTCAGCAAGACAGCTCAGAGGACTTAGCACCTATTTAGGCAAGCACCAGGACCTGGATTTGATTCTTGATACCAGTCTGCTTTGGGTTTGCTGAGCCAGCAGCAACTGAGACAAGTGGTGGTACAGGCCTGCAATCCCAGTGCTGGGAAGGCTGTAAACAGGAAGATCACTAGGAGTCCACACTGTGTAGTGAGACCCGTACCAAATACATAAAGTAGAGAGCTGAGTGATCTCGCCAAGATAGGTTAGTAATCAAAGCACCTGCCTGACAAGCTCAAGGACCCGAGTCCGACACCTGGTACTATAATACTGCATGCTGTACCAATCTGGAACCAGGTGTAGTGACTCATGCCTGTAATCCCAATGCTTGGGAGGCTGAGACAGGAGGATCCCCACTAGTCTGCATTTGTAGCAAGATCTATATCAAATAAATAAATTAAAACAGAAAATCAGTAGATTTTTCTAGTACTGCCCTTTGGATGGTGGAAGTAAGTTCCTGACACTGCTATTCGTGCTTGTTATTCCTTGATCTCTGTGTCCTCAAAGATAGCGGTTTGCTGAGGAGATGGCTCAATGGAAGAAGCGCTTCCCTGGCAAGTGCAAGGGCTTGAGTTAAATCCCCGGTCCTGCCAAAGATAGCGTTGTTTCTGTAAGGCTTATGGTTGGCGAATGGGGGCATCCATGCTCTCCTGTGTACCAGATTATTTTGGGGGGCCTTAGAGGAATTGAAATAGACTTATGGGGGATAAGGAAACATGGTCTTCTAGATCACATTTCATGATTTATTAGAAACTTATTAGGCACATCACAGATTTATTTTCTTACAGTTGTCAAAAACTGTAAGGATGTAAGTAGCATTCTTCTCATTGATGTGGGGGAGCTGGAGCTGGCAAGGAGATTTAACTCCTTGCCACTGGCTTACTCCAGCCCTGTGGCTGCATAATAGCAAGCTTCCTCTGGATTTTAGTGTGAAATGGACATTTGAAATAAAGTATTTAACATGTCTATAACACCTTTCATGTGCATAGCTCAAAGAGCTTTATAAAATCCAATTAACGTATCAAGCTTCATAAACTCTGAAGGACATACACAATTATAGCTCCCTGTGTGGCTCACAATGCTGGCTAGGGGTCAGATGAGCGGCTTAGCAGAAACAGATTTTAACCATCTAGCTCTGAATTCTTATGAACCTACAGAAAGTCAGGGGCTCAAGGAAGAATCTTGAAATCAATGGCAAAGGCAAAGGACTGTAAATTGGCTTATGAGCACAGAGAGACAGCACATTTTTACAGCCAATACCCCCATGAACCCTGGCCACCTCTACTTGAGCAGAGTTCTATCCAATTAAAAAAGGACTCCTTCACCTGCCTGCTCTTGCAGGAAGATGACCGCATGCCAAGGTCTCTCATTCCACAGGAAATCTATGAATATAATATGAAGAAATGGTTCAGATATTCTCACACTAATAATTATAAATACTAAACCAGTGTTCATGGTCTGCAGTCAATTTTCCAGATAAATGGAAATGCTTTGAGAAGTTTATAACATTTTAATATCTGCTATCCAGGCAAAATCTGGTTTGCAAGTTCTAGCAGAATACAGAGGCTTTATAAATGAAGTATATAATTTTCTAGTAGAAAACTGTGCTTTTGAAACATAGTGAGCAAAGGGAAAAAGACAAGAGTCCTATGAGTTCGTTCCAGGCTGTAGTCTTTCCTTTGGGGAGTGCAATCAACAAAAATGCACCCCAGGACTCAGGACCATCTGTTTTACCTGAGCTCTCCTTAAAGCTGGGAGCCTGCAGAAATCTCAGCCCACCAAACTCAGCTAATCTTTCATGCATTATAAAATATATGCAGCATTTTCTCACTTTTAACATGAAAATCTAGTTTGTTTGTTTTTTTGTATTACCTTAAAAGTCTTTCCTTACTTTGGCAATTCAAGAAGATGAGCAGAATCAGATTTTACTTTCACAGTTCTAGGACACAGCTCAAATTAATGGGTGATGTGTCCTTTTGACCTATCTTCGTTATATAAGTCTTAATTCATTTTTACAAAGATCTCTCATTATTCTTGGCCCTTCTGGGGAAATAGAGGGAGAAAATGATAGAGATTAGGGCCTGTTATTTACTGGTAGTTTATTGCACATTGATGTATGCTTTGTGTTTTTACTGTTTGTTCATAGGCTCGGTGACTGATCAATGCAGGGAGCTTGCCTTGATTTCTGTCCCATCTTTCAGTTACATTACTTCACAGTTCTGTAGAAGGGATCGCATTGGACAGCAGTCAAGGAGCAGTAGCCCAGCAAAGACTGCCCTTGAAGGACAGAGAAGCAAGCCCTGGGTGACAGTTGCTACAGTGACTAGGGCAGAAGGGAATCGGTGATTGATTGTGCTCTGACACCTTTGACTCTAAGGAAAGGAACGCAGTGGGACTGGGGGGTGTTGTGTGCTTGTTACCTACAGTATAATAAAAGGTGAGAGAAAAGATCATATACTACAGCCCAATGCATCCTTAAGATAAAAAAGACTCCCTGCAGGTAAAGCATATATAATAAGTATGTAGTTTTCCATTATTGTTTTTTCTTTACTGCTGTTGAATTCACTCTAGTGTCTATATTCTCCTGAGTATTGCTTTGTTCAGTTATGGCTCCACTAATTGTGCATATTACTAAAAATAAAATTATAAGTGCAAAGATTGAAAAGTAGCCCCCTTAAATGTGACTATTTTAATACACTTTTTATTTTACAGAGAACATATATGAAAGCTATCCATAGTATTATGACTAAGACAGTTCTTGAGATAGGAAGCTTTTCTGTCATGTTTCTTCTTTCAGTAACTTTTACAGACTTTAATTAATACCTAGCAGAAAGCAGCATTTTTTCCCACAGGATGTCATTCTGCGGTCTAAACATTGTCATAGGAGCTAAACTATGACTTGAAGCTTGCTTTCTGTGATCTACTAGCCCGACCCTATTCTTAATCATTCTGGGCTTTTTATTCCACGTCTAACATCTTTTCTTACATACAACATTCTGGAGGAATGCCTGTGTCTTCCAGTCTTTCAACATCTTTCAACCTGACCCTTTCCTCCAGAGGAGACAATACACTATGAAAGATAAACAGCCTCCACTGAAGGTAATACTTGGAATAAGTCCTATTTCCCATGGAACTTATACAGTTTTAAACTATTTATATGATAGACTGTGCATTGCAAATTATCTCATTCAGAAGGGCCTTGATGGCTTCGCTTGTAAAAACACCAGTAACAACACCAGAAGCACTTATGCATGTGGCATTGTGTGAGAGATTTCAGAAGCTGTTTTAAAATAGTTGTCATGATTTTTATAGGAGTTGAGAGCATGAGGTTTAGAGCATGTAAATAAATTTCCCAAGGCCATGAGATTGTTCACAATGGCACTCTGCCATGATCCAATGCTCCTGCTTCTTAAAAAATCCTACTTACTATTCTAATTTTAACAATCTTTTCAATCCTATAGGATTATATTTAATAATTTAAGAAACTAGTTAAAATATGAAGAAGAAATAAATTTTATGGGCCGTTCTACCAACTAGTTTCATACTATAATTCTGTCTAATTTATTTTTCTGGGCAACATTTTCTTTCTTAAAATAAAAAAAAGCAAAGCATTATTATATTATAGCTTCCCTTTTCACTTAATTTATGAGTACTTACAAACTTTATTCAAAAAAAAAAAAATACCTCGTAAGACTCCATCATGGCCTTTGTGCTAATTCTATTCTTTTGAGCATCGTTTGCATATGAAAAGGAACCTTAGTCTTATTTTTCAGATAAATTATAAGAAGTGGACTTACTAGGTCAAAGAACAGAAAGGTTTTAATTCTTAATAAAGCATAAATATTTCATGCGTTTAATCTCTATCCCTTTCCCCTAAAACAATTATATTAGCTCTTTTATAAGCATTATGGCTATTTCAAGCTTATTTTAATTTCCAAGAATTTCTGACTGTAAACCAGGTAGTTCTAACTATCAAACACAGCACCTTTTTTTTTTTTACAATGACCTTGACTACTTCACTATAAAACCTAAAATTTAAGTTATATTTAATATGAATTATCTGTGCTCATCATTATATTCATAAATAAATAGCTTCTAATGCTAATATAAATCATGCATTAAAAGAAGATAATGCATAATAAAATGCAAGATATTTTAATGTGTAAATATAGGAATACTCCGGCCTTAGACGATAGGGTGAAACCATCAGACACTTGAAGCTGTGCATCAACTGTCAGAGAAGACAGCAGCTACTCTGTCCTCTGATGCATGTACATTTCCCCTGTTCAGAGTGCTTAGTGACACCAACTTTCCAAACAGTGAGGAAATTTCCAAATTAAATGAAGACCGTATTCCCTTGATTACATGGTAGCGAGATTTGAGAGGTATGTGAAATCAGGGTCAACAACTTTATGTTTAAGTCTATATTTTTTGGGTCAAGTAATTCAAAACATAGGTGTTACTTAAAACTACCTAGCTGAATTCTTAAAAATTCACCTCAGAGCAGGGACTAATTCTTAGTCACATAAGAGTGCTTATGTGACTAAGTGAGACTCTATGTTGGCTTCCCATAATCCTGTTGCTGCTGGCTTCCTGTCAGTTGTACTGGCTACCAGCCTTCAAATGTCCAAAAGGAGCAGTAACTACATACAATATTGCCAATTTTCTACCTTAAAGCAATCTTATGTTTCAAAAATAATGTCACAGTTTTTTATTAAAAGTGAATTATCTTTTTCTCAAAAAACCCAACTGATTACCAGGTTACTTCTTACACCATCTCCTTAGTATGTAGCATGTACTTTTCTTACATAATACCCTGTCAATATGTATCTGACTAGTTAGGTTACATGTAGATGCAACTTCTTTAATTGCTCCTGGTGAATATTACTGTAAGGCACTTATAGATTCAATTGCAGCCCTTTTCATGACTGAGGAATCTCAAACTTTCAGGTGAACTCTCTAGCTTCCTTGGGAGTTAGAGGGCCAATTCCTGATTCTTCTGCTTTTCCCTTACTTTTTCTTGATTTTTCTGACTTCATTGAGAATTAGGCCTTTTCTTTTTATGTGTTTAGTGCAGGTTTACAATGTCTCACTACACAGATCAAACTCTTAAAGATTGTCCTTTTTCATTCTCTCAATTGCTGGGATTATAGGCACGCTCCACTACGCCCAGTCTCAGTCCCGTCTCAGTGCGCCCTGGGGGCAGGGCCAGCACAGCACACAGGGGATTGAACCCCGTGTCCCCTGCATCTACCTAAGCCAGCACTTTAATCCACTGATCTATGTGGCTGGCCAGAGAATTATACCATATTCATAAAGGAAATTATCATTTTAAATCTTAGCTACATATTGGTTCATGATGTTGTCAATTTCAAGGGGACAAATGATGAGATGTGAGTAGGTGGTTTGAGTTCAGAGAAAGTCAACATAATATGTTGATACATGCTCAGTGCCAAAGTCAGGGAAACATATGGTTTGCTGAGTTTGCCATGAAGACAGCAGTTTTGTTATTATTTTGAAACCAGTTATTTTTGGGTTGAACCGATAAATGAGGAATTTGACATATTTGGTTTTGACACATATCTTCATTTTTATAATTTATTTCTCATAATTGGTCCATTCTTTGTCTCTTCATTGTACGCACTTTGAAATCCATTAGTTTCTATGAATCAACAATACTGTTTGGGCTGGGGAAATTTGAGTTAGCGTCACATATTCATGATGAAGTCATATGATGTCATGGCTTGATAAACTGAGTAACACTTGCTAATGAAAGAGATTTATGATATTGGCAGGACTCATGTGGGGAGCACAGTAGGACTCACCCGTGGCCTTGAGGAATGCATTGTGTCACCGAGTGTTTCTGTGTAGTTGGGAATTTCTGGGGAGTTAAACATCATCCTTAGTTGATGAAGTTTTTTACTTGTGCAAAATTTTCTGTAACTGTAATCAACATATCCTCATTGCATGATAAAAGTAGTCAGATCTTAAGACCTTATAGTTGGTTTGGTAATTAATCCTATCAATGAAATTGGCAGTGCTGACGTAGAGCCTTAGCTCTTAACAGGAGGATCTTGAAAGACTGTGTTAGAGAAAATTGCTAATCAAGCTGATTTGATTTCTCGATAGCTCACCTCTCCATAAAATGAACACAGTCTGTCTCATCTTTGTTGAGCAATTTTGCTTAAAGGATGGATACATTTTAAATTGCTGAACTTTCTACCCTCACAAAGAAGATCTCTCTGGTTGTGCTTTTAATGTCTTTCACTTTGTCAATAATGGTTTTGAAAACAAATCGGCTCCAACAATGCAGTGAAACTTTTAGTGTCCACAGGACAACCTGTTTTTGCTCATAACTATATGGCTTGTTAGTGAGATACAAAGAGAAATGACATTCATTCCTTGAGGAATTAATCCAGTTGTATTTTCTGCTAGCCATTTCCTACATCTTCATCATCAAATAAAGGATGCTTTTGTGTAACAAAAACCAAGTCACATTGATTTCCAAGTTTCCTTTAATCATTTTCTCTTGAATGCAGAGAACACCAAAACAACATTACAGATGATACAACTAAATTGAAAGTCCACTGAAATTCTTACATTATGACAAAAATCACTTTTCCAGTAACATTTCATGCTGTGATGGCATATTTTCTTGGTCCTCTTATTTGGGAAAGCATAGTAGAGCGATCTGGCAGCAAGGAACTCTCGGCACATGGCAAGAGCAGTCACTTTTTTCTTTGAATTTTTCTGTTAGCCTTCTGTTTCCAATTTCTCTATGAAAATCCAAGTGACATTTAATATCAGTTATGTTTCTGATGTCTGGGCCGAGGCCAGGAAGCCAAAACACAAAATGGAGTTACAACTTGTGAGCATAAACTCAAGTAGTCGAACAGCTCAGTGTGAGCAGAAAGTTTATCTGATTCCAAAAAGCATTCCGATTTAAGTAAGCAATAATATTAAAAAGTAAGGAAACAAACATGATTTACTAAACTCAATAAAATTTGGAGGGCTTTTTGTTTGTTTTTATGAATGTATTTCTGTTGGTTCTTAATGTTTGGTACATGATTTAACAGAAAGGTAGCATTTACTTTCAGGTGGGGGAATCTGAGGAGGCAGAGGAAAAGGGCAACTTTAGGCTTTTCCAAAAGGTAGGGGAGAATCAGAAATAGCATGATGCCTAAAAATGTGCTGGCATGTATACAAAACTATTATACTCAAGGACAGCTAGTACATATCTTTTCAAAAGAAAAGCTTCTTCTTCAGGTTATTCAGATTGTAAAAATACTCAATAATGGTCATATTAGATTCACTAAAGACACTTAAAGTGACAATGAATCTTATAAATCACTTAGATAAACCACTTAGTTCAATAAGTGTATAGTTAGCATGGTTTTGGCTCTGGGTTTGATCCTCAGTAACACACACACACACACACACACACACACACACACACACACACACCACAGATGCAGCACAAATAAAAATAGATAAAAAATTGAAAGTAAATTTACTTTATAAAATAACAAGGTGGGAAAAGCTAATTTTCAGCTTGGACTCCTCCCCGCTTTTATACCTTTCTTCATTCTTTGGTGACTTTCCCATACATTTCTGGAAACAGAATTTCCCTTTAAAAAGAAGAAAAATATCAATATAGTGCAAAAAAATTTAGCCCTCTTTTCATTTCAGGGTAATGTTCTGAATAATGAAAATCAGAATGCTTCATAAATTCCAAGTCATCATACATTCATAGCATGCAAGAATTTGAATATTACTTTGGATGCAGAATTCAGAAGGTCACATTAGTTTAATTCAATTGCATTTTTCTATCATTAATTATTGCCTATGAAGCAAGTTCAAGAAGTCCGATGAAGCTGTCAAGCTTTGTAGGAATCTCGGCAGGTGGGAAGAATTTTTTTTCCTCAGAAGCTGCCCAGGAATCATCTGATTTTCTTTAATACTTCATGTAAGATCCTGTACTTGAGTTAGTTTTTAAAAATATAAGCCCCTTTCTGTAATTCTTTATTTTAAATTCATTTATGGAAATACCATGTGTTAATAATTTATATTCTTAAACAAAATACCCAGTTCTAGGTTTAAATTCTGAATTTTTCATCATTTATCAAACGATCACTCTGAATATTTCTGAGAAATAAATCTGAACATGTATGGCCAGATCATAATAGTTAATTATATTTATGTTTGTGCATTATATTTACATTTGCATTCACGTATATTTTCTCATTTAGTTTTTTTCTCATTTACTTCTTACAGCAACACAGGGTGCTACATATAATTTGTGCTACTATTATTCACAACTAACAATTGTCTAAACAGAAAAAGCAGTGCCTTCCTGCTCGTCCTGCCTCTTGCTTTATGAATGCCATCTGAGGGTTCCAAGGTGTTCTAAGATAGATCATGTCCTAACTCTTTCCACCAGTTCATCCTTAGCCAGTTTGTTCTCAGATGCTGCTCTGCTACTTGCTTCTTGTAGATCTCTCATGCTATGAGCCTTTAAAATATACTTCCTGGGTGATATCTGTTCACAAAACTGAGCCCTTTCCTACTTCCTTATGTATCGGTTCTCAACACAATATAATTTAGTACTTGATTAATGTATCCAGCTGGTATTATAATGGCCTCCAGGGTATCTGGAACTGTACATACCCAAAACTCCATATTATTCCCTGTGATTATAACAGTCGTGCTTGTTTATCACTTTAAATTCTGAAAATACCCATTGTGTACTAGTTGAAAATAAATTTCCATGTGTAGGCTTGATGTAATATACCAAAAAGTTCAGTCTTAGCAAGGGGGAAGAGCCTTCTAATGAGATATCCACCAGTGTAAAAAGATTACTGGAGCCAGAGAATGGTAACATATGGCCAGACAGAGAAGAGAATTCTTGGTATTAATTCTGCAATTTAAAATGCAGTGTTACAGCCTAGTAAACACAGTGTTAGCTCCAACCAGAAAGTATCAAATACAAGGTGATTGTTACTGCAAGTATAGACCACATAGCAGACAAAGAATTTCTCAACATTTAGCTCTTTGGCCACTGTTGCTTTTTGCTGGGCAGAGGAGAAAAAAGAAGACAGCTATTAGGTTTCTGACAAAGCAATTATACCAAGGCACAGATGCAGGAAGCTGACCTGACATTTGCCCCTGGGTAGTTGTCATAGCAGCAGGCTGAATAGAACAGCTTGATACAAGTGCCACTGCAATCTTTGGAAATTCCGCACTAAATACAACACATTAAGACATTAATAGATGAGTATGTATGTAATTCCCTAGTAGTGAACATCTTTCTTCTTTATTCAGTCCACATCTCAATTTCTAAATAGTCCAAAAGAAATCCACGATAAAATCAATGATAATTAAATATCTTTGAATAACCACCGAAACCTTCCACTGCCATAAGTAGACACTGTATACCTAGGTCTGGGACACTGTTGCTTGGGGAGAAGATATGTTAAGGAATGTGTCTAACAAAAGAAAATTTTAGATACTATAAACAGCATATAGCATTTTTAAATTTAGGTGATGGGGCGGGGAGATAGCTCAGTAGAATAAGTGCTTGCCTGACAAGCTAAGGGTCCTGACTTCAATCCCTGGTACTAAAAAAATAAATAAATAAAATTTTAAAAAATTAAGTGCATTGTGCCCATACTAACAACATTTTTTTCAATTTTGCTATTTGTTTTTAAATATATATGTCATATTTATACCTATCAAAGGTAGCTATTTAAGATGTGATATTTAGACATTTGTCGTATTTATACCCATCAAAGGTAGCTATTTAAGATGTAATATTTATACCTATCAAAGGTAGCTATTTAAGATATAATGTTTATACATATCAAATGTAGCTATTTAAGATGTAATATTTAGGCATTTTCAAGAATTATATAGACAGGGCCAGGGAGATGGCTCAGTGGAATAAGCACTTCTCTGGCAAGCTCAAGGGCCTGAGTTCAATCCCCAGTTCTGCCAAAGGAAAAAAAAAAAGGGTTATATGGACAAAAAGGACAGGGAATTGTTACTATTTTAAAGAAAACTTTGAGATCATTACTGAAGCAGACATTTACATTTTAAAAAATTTCTATTTTACTAGACCAAAGTTATCCTTAATATGAAATAGTTTTTTCAGAGTTCTTTTTCTGTTGCTGTGATTCTGCTTTGTCTTGTTTTATTTTGAGACAGGATCTTATCATGTACTGCAGGTGGCCTTGAACTCACGATATAGCTCAGGGAGTCATGAGCTCAGTGATCCTCCTGCCTCAGACTCCCCTCATGCTGAAGTGTTGGGGCTTCCATCTTTACCTCATGTTTTCCTTAGTGTCTATGTATGTTCTCTTATGAGATCAGTCACTAGGAACCACCTAATGTAAGATAAGATTTAATCCACTAAAACTGGACTGTGTCTAATGAAGATTAACTAGATTACATTTGCAAAAAAATCTACAAATAATGTCAATAAACAGATATGGGGGATTAGGACCTGTTTATACCCGTTTGAGGGACACAATTCAACCCATAACAGTAAACCCTCTGGACTCCACACAAATTCCCATTTGAAAAAGGTATATTCACTCATCCCAGCATTCCTGGGTGTCTCAACTCATCTCAACATTATCTTATCTATAATCATTTGTATTGCTATAATATTTGTATGTATTTATGGCACACAGCATAATAGTTCAGTACATGTATATAACGTTCAATGCTTATACTTGGGTAAGAAGCATTCTTATCTCTTCAAATACTAAAAGCCTTCATATTCCTGTAGCTATTTTGAAATATGTCATAGATTATTATAGACTACAATTACCCTACAACACTATAAAAGATAAATCTTTAAATTATTGACAGCCTGGGTGAGACTCTAGGTATAGCTCATCTTGTAGAAAAATTCCTCCCTCTCTGTGGAGGTGTGAAACCTGGAATGGAAGTCAGATACATATGAAAGACATGGGTGTGGCAAGTGTAGGATAGTTGTTTCCCTCTTTAAAGGGAAAAACAGTAAAGACAAAGGGGACACGATCCCAAAGACACATGTCTAGTGAGGTGATGGCACCAGGCCCTAAGCCTTGGAAGAACACCTGGGGCAGCGCTCTGTCTCCTGTCCCACCTGAGCACTGGGAAAGCGGCCTTGCACTCCCAGCCCAAGCAGGGCCGCTGGGGCTGCTTCAGCTCCGGGCCCATGGCTCCGTCCGCATGTCACCTTCCCTCAGCGCTATCTCTGCTCCTTTTCAGTCCAGGTAGAAAATTTTCCATTGGAATTCTCAAAAATTATATCAGGGCCTGGGAGATAGGTCAATGGAATAATTGCCTGCCTGGCAAATGAAGGGTCCTGAGTTTAATCCCACAAAAGAAAAAAAAAACTGTATTAGTCGCTAGGGGTTGTTAAAATGATCCACACCATTAGTGTTTTTATTTGAGTGTTTATGTTATTGTTTATGTGACTACTTTCCACATATCCTCCCCAAGTAACTTCATCTCTAACCCTGGCATCTCTTGAGCTGGTGGGTTGAACCCCATCGTTCTCAAGCAGCATCCTGTCTCAAGAACACACTCTGGAAAATTTTTCTGATCACATGCTTGTTCCTTGTGTTATTTAATTCAACCCAGAACATGGACTAATTGCAGTTCTTCACTTCCCCTCTTTAAAGAGTGTATGTATGTTTTGCTGCCCTTGAGTTGAACGTAGTAAAAGTTCAGCAGCAGAAGTATCAAAGGCAGAATTTAAATTGTAAGTATAAATGAAAAATGTATAACCATCTTCCACTGTGTTCAAGGGGAAATATATATATATATTATATATATATAATATATGTATTATATATATGATTTTAGAATTTACTTTGAAGATTAAAGGTAGAGCCAATATTCACTTATTATTTGAATTGAATGAGTTATGAGTTTTACTGCCTGGAGAATGGTATAGATCTCTCACACAAAATATAAACTCATGCAAACTAAAATTTTCAGTCAAAATATGAAGAAATGTTAGTCAAATAAAATGAGCAATTCATGTGCAGAGTAAAGATATTGAAAGCAGATTCTTTAAAAAATAATGTACTTCAGGCCTATTGCCTAGTGATATAGGCTTTGTTCTTTCACAATACATAATCCATTACGTTGCGTGGTGCAGCTAGAATTTCTTTCATACAATATGTTATTTTTAAGATGATCTTTATTATCTTTCCTAACTATACCTAATATAGCTTAGTTTTAATAATGATAATAATAATAAAATACTACATATAAAATAGGCATACTATAGGGATTTTAAATGGCCTTTTCTATATTAGAGACAAAGCCATTACAGAACTCAGCAATTTGATTCACTCATGCATACATGCCCTGGACATATCTCCTAATTGGAGCCAACTGTAATTAGACTACTAATAAGTGCTTCTTAATGATGAGGAGGAAACCAATCACTAATGAGCAGCTCCTTGAAAAGCATTAGCCATCCATTAGTTGCAAAGTCCTGAGCAAATTTTAGATGTATAACTTCTGCTCTAAAATTAGCCAACATGTCATTTGTTTAGGTACCTTATCACTCCTCTTGGAATATGAAAGCTCTGTAGAAAATTGGGGAGTGACTTATTCACTATGAAGGTAGCAACTCAACGTTTGGTTTATGAAAATGTTTTGTGCTTCAGCATGAAGTCAAGACCTTTAGCAGCCAAGAGTCTGCCTAGATTCAGCCCTGCTCAAAGTACAGGGGTAAAGAGCAGGGCTGCTTGGCTTCCACTCAGGTGGAAGTTAGGGCCTATTTCCTTCCCTTTGCTCTTCGAACCACAAATATACCTGTGCATGAAGCAGAAAGGGGTTGAGCTATCATACCCAGACTATGGGAGAATGACATTCTAATTTTCCAGATATTCCCAGGAGCAAGTCAGTATATCTTTGCACTATAAAAAAACAAAACAAACAAACAAAAAAACTTGTTACAGCAAGTCCAATTAAACACTATTCCCCAATTCTAGGAAAAAAATCACATAAAAATTGAATCATTTTTAGTACATTATAGCAAATGGGTGACCACAGAAGTGTTGTATGCACCCAGGACATTGCTGCAGGATTGGCACCTGAGCCTTTCGCAGTGGCCGTGAGCACTCAGCTTAGCACTGCTGCACAACTTCTTGTTGTCCTGCAGACAGTCTGTGCTTGCCTGGTCCCCAGAGGCCATTGAGTTTGCCAGAGCTTTTGAGTCACTTAGCTGGAGCCAAGTCTTTTATCACCCAAATCTATGCAACAACATTTGTGCTTCAAACCTGAAAGCATTGCTAATCCTTCGGAAAACACGGAGATGGGGAATAAGATTGACTTTAGAAGTTTTGTACCGTTTGACCTACACAAATGTGCAGACACTGCCTCCTCTGTGCATTTGTACAGTAGAACAGAAAAGACTGTATAAAGAATATAAAATATGCATAAGACTATTTAAATTTGATAGCTTACTAGATTTTGACATGGAAGAATCTGTCATTTTTCCCTTGAAAAAGGATGCCTGTTATATTACATATAATGTATAGATTAGTAGGAATACATGAGCATTATATAGCTGTAATAATATGTGAATATAACTCTAACTCATGCTGAATTTTGTGCATCAACCTTATCCAACCACTGAATTACGGTTTACTTCTTTTCTACAATTCCAAATTTCTATGAAAGGCCGTGAACTTAGAACCAGAATAAAGGGAAACAACTGAGGAGCACGTCTTTTCTCACTGTGTGAATCGATCCCTGTTCATTTTGATCTGAGCTGCTGTCATTCCTGATAAGTCCAGAGGGGCTTTAAACTCTAGATCCAATAAAGTAAATATATTATTAAGCAAGTGGGGATAAAGCTCAGCAGCACAGAGCCTGTCTGGCAAGCACAAGGTCCTGAGTTCAATTCCCATACCAAAAGAAAAAAAAAGTGAATATATATTATCTATATTTAGTCATTGCCAAGAGATGTTCAGTTGAAAATGGTGCCAGCAGGCCAGCAAGACACCTTGGTGGTCTAAGCACCTGCCTGGCAAGCACAAGGACCTCAGTTCAATCTCAGGTACCACCCACGTGCCAGCCACCAAAACCTGGTGCCAGTGACATACCCCTGTAATCCTAGCACTGGGGAGGCTGAGACACAAGGATCACTACAAGACCCAGTATCACATAAAGAAAAATAAATGAATAAATGGGGCCAGAGACCCTAAGCTACAATTATAGAAAATGTATAAAACCACAAGCAAAATAATAAAATAAAATCACTTAAAAATAAAGAATGGGATTAATCAGCCTTTTACAGTACTCAAAGGGTTTTATGGAGACTAATATAACCCTACTTCCATGGATTGTGCAGGGCAAAAGGAACTGTGCCCTTTAGCCCCTTAAATTCTCCAAGAAAAATGGAAGAAGGTGGAGGGCTTGGCCCAACATCTGAGTGCACGTTGTATGAGCTGACTGGAAGTACAGCGCTCCTTACCTACTGCCGAAGGTTTTGCACAGACTGGCACTCCACTGGTCCCCTGGTGAGTGCTCCCAGAAGGCTAAGGAAGAAGGAAAACCCTGAAGCTGATTTGCATAATTGATATATATATCATTTGTATCATCCATGACAACATTTTATTCAGTGGAGTCAGCTTCCTACATAATGCCTGATTTAAAACAAATGAAACATCCCACCAAAAAGAAGTTTTAAATAAAGATAATATGAATTCATAGATATATCTTGTCAGTTCTACTGTTGTTCATTTTGTTTACTTTAATTTTAAATGTTATATTAAACTAAATATATCCCATCCTGAAAAGTTCTATACATAACTGTAGTTTAGGATAGTGTGAAAATTTTAAAAGATTAAAAAAATCTGTGGTTCACTAGTGTATCAAAACTTGTGGCAGATTATGGGAAAGATCTATGTTGGATGATATTTGCCCTCAGCGTAGCTTGGTACCTATGAAAATGTCCCAGTGATCTTTTACAGAAAAAAACCTGATAAAAATATTTTCCTGGTGAGCAGCTGTTCCCTGATGGAGAATGGCCAAGATTTCTCAACCCTGAAGGCTGAAAAAAAAAAAAAAACTACCTGCTTGTCATCTTCTATTCAATTTAATAAAGATTAGGGGAATTCTGTGGTCTGGGACAGGGACAACGTGGTGATTGCCATTGACTCCTCCAAGTATTTCATCTTTTGGACAAGAAGAAACTGGGTAGGAAGTAGAGGATGGTGCCCCGAAGGAGAGAGCGTGTATATGGAACTCTCTGGAGTGGGGCATTTATTCCAGAGCTTGGGATGGTGCACAGGGCCTATGCTTTCACCAATCAGGAGAGAAGCATAGCATTTTGAGAAACTGTAAAGGTTTTATTCTATCACCCAATAGCATCTCCAAAACTAGCTAATCTTCCTGACCGTACCCTTGCCACTTAATGAGAAGCCACAAGGGGTCGTAAGCCTGAGATGTCCGGAGGAACGATCGAAAGTCCTGCGCCCATCAGACCCCTCCTATAGTCACTGGATAGTTGAAGGTGCAGTAGCACTGGAAAATAGAAGTCAGACTAAAACTCAAGAACACCTTTTATCTCCCAGAAGTGGCATATGATGCAGTGGGAGCAGGTGTACAGAGCATCTAAGCCAGTGCTTGACTTAAAACAATCAAGTGGCAGAGATCATGTAGCATCACTAGTACCCAGAAGAGAGAGTCTCTGAGAGCCCTGCTCGCTTCAGACATTTTTAGGGAACGTCCTCATGCTCTAACTCATTCTATGCCATCCAAACTTTTGCCATATTCTGCTCTGTTGCAGGACACAAAACAAGCCTGTCTTCCTTCACCAAACACTCGCTCTCCCCACAACTGTCCCTCATATATTTAAATGCAGTCTTCTAAGCCATTTGTCTCCTCTTCTCTCTTATGAAGGATGAAATCTTCATGATCCTAAAAGAGCAACCCACTTGACCAGTTCTCAAATCTGTCTCCTTTCTTACCACCTTTCTCCCCACAATGGATTCTTCCCTTCAGTCTATGTAAATGCTACTCTTCCTCACCATGATGGAAAGGATTAAAATGAAAAGAAACAGCAAGTGGGGCCAGGAAGATGGCTCAGTGGAGTAAATGCTTCCCTGGCAAGTGCAAGGGCCTGAGTTCAGTTCCTGATTCCGCCAAAAAAAAAAAAAGAAAAAAGAAAAGAAAGAAAGAAAAAAGAAACAGCAAGAGGAAAACTGTATACTCCTTCCCTCAGTGGCTATGTTTTTCTTTCCTTGTACAACTGAAGTTCTCAAAAGCACTGTCTTAAGCAACTGCTTTCCGTGTCTGTGCTTGCCCTCCCCAAAAGTGACTACACTGCATGTCATAAATGAGCCCCACGTTGCTGAATCTAGTGGTCTGTTTCTCTGTTCTCATCTTCATTGCACTCGGGGGAGCAGTTGGTACGGGCTAGTCTTCCTTAAGCAAGCGTGCTGCCCTTGGACTCTAGGCTGACACACCTATGCTCTTTCTATTTTTCTTTCTTTCTTTCTTTCTTTCTTTCTTTCTTTCTTTCTTTTTTTCTTTCTTTCTTTCTTTCTTTCCTTCCTTCCTTCCTTCCTTCCTTCCTTCCTTCCTTCCTTCCTTCCTTCTTTTCTTCCTTCCTTCTTTCTTTCATTCTTTCTTCTTTCTTTCTTTTAATGTATTTGGTACAGGGTCTCACAAGCCTGGTCTCTGTGGCCAGCTCAACATGCCCAGGAAGCAAGGCTAGTGCAGCATGTGGGGCCAGTGATAAACACTGGTCCCTGCGCTTGTCTTAGCAGGCAATTAGTCTGGTGAGCTGTCTTACTGGCTGTTCCTCTGTGCTTGTTAGCTTTCCCTTTTCTGGTACAAAATACCTATTACTCACAATCTGAAGGAGGAAGGCTATATTTTTTATGGTTTCATGAATTTTGGCCCATGGCTTGCTGGGTCCAAGGCAGAAACATCATGGCATAAAGTCATGGTTGAAGGAAGCTGCTTAGTTCACACTTACAGAGAAGCAGGCAGGAAAACTGGGCTGGAAGGGAGCGGGAGTGGACCAGGTCCAGTACACAAGGCCAGGCTTCCAGCCATCTCCTTCCTCTGGGCAGCTCCCAAGCCAAAGAAGTAGACAGTTAAGCTGAGCAGTCAGGTCTTCTCATCCTGAAACCTAGCGTGCTCCGAACGTTGGGGAGGGACTAAACCTCTTCTCTTTTCTACTGCAGTCCCACAAACACACTCTTAAGTACTGTCCACAGTGTGACTCAGCCATTTGCATCTCTATCCGGGCTGCTGCTTTTTTACATTTTATTTATTTATTTATTTTTGGTGGAACTGGGGATTGAACTCAGGCCTTTGTGCTTGCCAGGGAAGCACTTATTCCACTGAGCCGTCTCCTCACTGGGCTGCTTCTTGAGCTGCAGAGTCATACAGTGTATGTGCAACAGCTTCATGGTATGTCCTCTAGGACGAATAGTAAGTATGATCAATTTAATGTGTTCAAAATGTAGCTCAAGACATCAACCTAAGTAAGGTCATTCCAGTTAAATCTCAGCTAGACTATAAAGTTTACATTTTTTTCATGACCCCTTTCTTCCTTCTTTCCTCTTTCCTTCCTTTCTTCCTTCTTCCCTCCTTCCTTCCTTTCCACCTTTCCTTTTCCTCCTTCCCTCACTCCCTTCCTTTCTTCTTCCCTCCCTCCATCCCTCCTTTCCTTCCATCCTTCCATTCCTCCCTTTGTTCCTTCCTCCTTTCTTATCATGTACACCAATCAGTCACAATACCCTTACATACTACCTTCATAATATCTCAAGGACTCTGCCAACCTACACTGTCCCCATTCTTTCCTTTCTCCAGTTCAAAATAACCTCTCTTCTGACCACTCTGCCACCTTCTCTTGTCATACTCACTTCTGTCTGTTCTTTGGGTTCCACCAGAATATTTCTGTGAAAATGCTTTGGTTTATATCACTCCATGGCTGAAACCGCCCAGTGGTTTCCATCTTGCTCAAGGTCAAAATCAAGGGCTCTAAACAGGTACCAAAAGGTTCAGCACAGCCTGGCCCCATGTCACCTGCCATAGCTCTTCTCCTGCCATAGCCCTGTACCGTATGTGCAGCTGCCCCGTTCAGACTCAGAGCCTTTGCTATGATGTTCTTTCTGCCTTGAATACTACCACACTGGATTTGCAGACCCATCTTTTCATTTTCTTCAGATATTTAATTGAAAAATCACCTTTTTAAAGAGGTTTTTTTTTTTTTTGAGGCTCCATCTTAAACTTCAAAGGCTTCTCCTCAACATGTCAAATCTTTATTTTTAGTGCTATTTTTCTTTTTCTTTATGGTGGTACTATCTATAAAGGACATATTTTAGTTACTATTTTTTCTAATAAAGTTGGTTTTTTATTATCTCTCCAAGATAGGCACACAAAAGCAGAGAGCTTTAACAGCGCTTGTTCCCTATTCTGGAATACTACCAAGCGTGTTGGAACTCAATAAACATGTCAAATGAATGAATGGATCAGAACTATGATATTTTCTTCTCAGGTCAAATATCTCCCAATGTCTAATTTCTCCCTCTTCCTCTCCCTCTCAATTCCCCTCTCCCTCTCTCTCTTCCTCCCTCTCTCTCTGCCACTCCTTCTCAATCTCCCCCTCCCCTCCCCTCCACCCCAACCCACCTTTACTGCCTTCCCTACATCCCTCTCCATCTCCCCTGCTCTCTGTCTTGTTCTGGAGTTGAATCCAGGAACTTCAAATTGAGCTGCATCCCCCAAGCCAACACATGGTTTTTTGGATACTTTTGCTCAGCCACACAGAATTCTGGGTTTCCATGTGTAGGTCACCACACTGAGCTACTGTGTCTCTCTCACGATTCAGCACCTAGGAGAAAGCTTTGACTTGCTCAGTACAGAGTAGCAGTTAAGCCTTTAACATAGATAGTAACAGCTCCTAGGTTTAAGTCTCAGCACCTATACTTAGAGTTATGTGACTGGGTACACCCCTCAATAACCCTTTGCAACATATTTTTCTTAATCTGAAATGTCAGAGTTCAATTGTGTTTAATTCACAGGGATATTCTGTGCATTGAGAAAATGTGCCAGTCAGTACAATTTCCTGTCAAGTAGCAGATGCTCAGCAAATGTCAGCTGATACCATTTCTCTCTTTAAGGTACTAAATATATTTATTAATGTAACCTAAGATGCATTTGAGGTTTTCTACCTAATTTCTCTATATATTAGATACTATGATTTATGTATTCATAACATCGGTTGCTCCTCTTTGCCAGACTTAAAATCAATTATAATTAATTAACTGCAAATGTACTACCTCTGTCCCCTGCTAACACAGGAACTCAGTGGAAGCAGGTGTTCGATCTGTATTATTCATGACAACTACAACTGTGATGTCTTGCACATTGCAAGTGCTCAATCTATATTTTCATAAAGGCTTTATTTAATTCTATCTGTACTTTTTTAAGGAACACTAAAGTTGAAACATTCCTGGTGTATATAGCTACTATTGTAGACTAAAATTTTGAAGAATTCTATATCCAGGAAAATTAGATCCTAAGAGAGAGACATTAATGAAATAGAAAGGAAAGGAAGAGCGTAGCACAGACATAGAGAAAGCCTTGTGTGGGGACATATTCAAAATAAATAACTGAGGAGTATTTAATAAATGGACTGTTTGCACAAGTCTGAGTGGGTTAAAGAAATTAGGGAGAAGTGGAAAAGCATGCAGGCCTAGCAAACAAGAGAGGCTGTTAGTACCAGGGGACCCAAGAAGTGTGCACAGGGAGCTGAGCCCTGGACAGGGGCTGTCAGGCAGAGTCCCAGTTCTCACCAGTGCAGCTGCAGACCACAAAGAACAAGGAAGGACCCAGGGGAGCAAATCCCCTGAGCACGCTCATCTCTTAGTCTCTCTCAACTCTTCCACTGTGTCCCACTAGTGAAGCTCTAGCTGCTAGAGAACAAATGAGCCCCACTGATTAAGTTTACAGGAGTGATCCCCCCATGAAGCAAATGAAAGGTGCATCTGCAGGGAGGAGTTGAAGAGATTCAGAGCCCAAATCTAAATAATTTAGTAGTCATTTCCTGTTGTAAAGGAAGACCTAGTCTAAGATTTGTTCATGCTTGTGCAGCACAATTAAACCAAATCCTAGAGTACACATTCAGAGACTTTTGGGTAGGAAGGTTTTCATCAGATGTGGACAGTATTTGTGTGTTACAAGAACACATATGGACACACATGAACTTTCTGTCTTCAGCATGACTGTCTCCTTTTTATTTTCCTTTTGTTGACTTAAGTATATTTCTCTTTGACACTTATCCCGAAATTACGCCTTTTCATTACCCACTTTCTTTCCACTACTAATGATTGCCTCTCTCTGGTTAGTTTTGCACCTTACACATTTTATTTCTTTCACTTGCTGAGCTTTCCCATGTAATCCAGTAGATCCTATGAAGCCAAGGATCCTGTCTACTGTTTTTGCTGTTACAGTTAGAGAAGCTAGATGAGCGTTTAGCCACGTAAGTGGAAGGCACTCACTGAATCTTATTCAAAATTTTCATTTCGAAATACCAGTAGGTTGTAAAAGACTTTAGACTAAATTAATAAATCATTTTTCTTTGAGATAATAAGAAAGGGAGCTGTTGGATACGGCACAAGTGCCTGGATATATAAAGACATTATTAATCAAGAGCAAAAGTCCAGTTAAGGTTGAACTGAGAGAATAGGAAGGTAATATGTATCATTTTAGACACACTAATCATGACAGATTTGTGAGAAATATGCAATAGATTGCAGGAAATGTGGACATGAGTATATATTTGAGGTATGAATGCAGATATAGGGGTCCTTGGTACAGAAATGGGACACGAAGTCATAAACACAAATGAAATTTTACAGCTGTGTAAAGAGGATAGCATCAGAGAGTTAACCTAGAAGCAAAAGGAAATCTTGGTCATGCTGTTCCTACCCATACTCTGACATAGAGTAATATGCCCTAATTTATTTATGTGTTTATTTAATAATTTTATTGAGAAACAAATAGCAATGAGACAGTTTCAAAGCTGATTAGTAGGACAGTTTCAATAATTAATACATTGCATATTGTTGTCTTCTTAGTGGTTATTCATAGTACAAGATGCAGACATGCACGAGAGCCTGAACAAACACTATTAGCATAAATCTTCCTATTCACTGAATTAAGAGAATGTAGCTATATATCTATCCTAACTATTTTGAATATACAGATACAAAATGGTCCTTCATTTGTGTCCCATTTTTTATTTAGTTTTGTCAGAGAAGGGTTTCCCTTGCCATTTAAATACTGTAGGTGCTTGAATTCAGCAAAATAATCCAATATAGTCCAGTGTGTTTTCTTCAGGACTGGCAATGTCAGAAGTTGTTGACTTGAGCCTTTTATAGCTCAGCATATTAATATGGCTTTACTAGTATCTTAAAGGGAGCTAAAATGGCTATTTTCCAAATTCAAGTACACTAGTGGACCTATATGTGTACATTTTTAAGAAATTATATAGAAAACAACACAAAATGAACAACTTACATGACAAATTAGTTTTTCACTGTAAATGGAAATAAAATAAAAAACTTCACACTTAGTATTTGAAAAATGTCCCAATAGTGATACCATCTAACTACATGGCTAATCCACAGCCAGTGAGGAGCATCAGAATTTTGCACGTGATTAAATTGAAAGTAGCAGAAACAGGACCACTATAGATGGGAACATTAGCAAAGAGCGCGGTATTTTACTTACATGCAAATACAATGCGCACACACATTCAGGCTTAAGCACAGTGTTTTCAGTTCATCATTATGTATTTTTAGATCATTTCACATCATCTCATGCGTGTTCTTTATAAAATTTAATTCCACATTATTATGAAAGCAGCATCACCCAGTGATTCAGGCTCCACCATATCAATAGCTTTTCTAATTACCATAGTTTATCTATTTCATAATTAATATACTTGAAGTACAAAAATGGATGGAAATTTTTTACACCCAGTTTAAATTAAATTATAATAACCTGTACATTTTTATTCCAACATCCAGAAATTAAGATGTCGATTATATGATTCTTTCAGGGTATGCAATCCCGATGGAATGGCATTGACTGTGTGAATTAACATAATGTTCCTCAGAGGAGCAGGGAAGGAATGCATTATGTTCACATGATGTTAGGAAAAGGGGGTTTTAGTGTGCTCACCCAACTCTGTAAGCACACCAGTCCATCAATGCCTACTCCCCCACACGAGTGCTGAAATAACCCCATTAGTCAAGTTGTTTTCTATTTCCAAAGATGAAATGTGTGAAGGTGAAAAGTTTTCTATCATGTCTACATTTTTGTAAAACTTTAACTATGTTTTTCAGTTATTTTCTTCCCAGTTGAACTCGGTTTTCCTGAGTCATGGTAAGAACCCCCAGGAACAAACTCAGAAATTTATGGGTAATTAGCATGTGTTAAATACATCATATTTGATGGAGAGCCATTAAAACACTTGAGCTAAAATTCTGTTGACTTAGATTCATATAACCACTTGTACACATGAACCAACTCATAATCTTAACATGAACTGTAGCCTAGTCTTAGAAATCTGATTTCCAGTGGAATGAAAAAAATTCAGTTTGGGGCTGGCCAGATAGCTCAGTGTACTCAAGTGCCTACTTAGGCGTGTGCAGGGATCTCTGGCATGCTGTGCTGGCCCCAGCCCTGAGACAGCGACTGAGACGGGGCGTGGTGGTGTGCGCCTGTAATACCAGCACCTAGGAGGCTGAAAATAAGAGAATCACTATGAGTCAGATCTGTGCAGTGAGACCCTGTACTAAATACATAAAAAAGAAAAGGAAAAAAATTCAGCTTGTTTTTGTATCTCTTAATGTACCATATATTTTTGTTCTTTGACTTCAACCAAAACGTTACAGTAAAAATAGTGTTAATATCTATGAGCTTATTTTAGCACTAGTCAGTAATCTGTGCAAATGATTAGACCTAGATAGTAAAATAAATATATGGCTGTATAGAATCACAAAGTACCAGAAATAAATTAAATCACTTTGGAAAGCTCCCTTATGTATCACCGATTTGATTAAATTATGGGTTCTATAATGCACCTGCTCATCCTTCCCAATCATATTCTGAAGGGTGCTGTGCAGGTGCCAGGCTTACCTGCTGAGGCTGAAAAGTTCATGTGATTCTTCAGAAATGGTTAACAGTTATGATCAGCTGCTCCAGAAACCTCTATTGACCTCCATTACACCTCTCAAAGTTCAACAATAACAATATTTGTTCAAAATTTTGATTTCAGCTATAATATTTTTAACTGATGGAGCATAACATTCGGATCATCCCTAGATCATGCTTTGGGAGGAATTTCTTATCAGAATATAATTGTATTGGCATTCTTTTTTGATTTGTCTTCCATCTTCAATAGGATACTTGGTCCCAGGTCTTTTAATTTGAAACAACTAATTTACATATACTTGGTGTATTTATTTTCTCTCAGAATATATTTTATTGCTTGCTTTTTTTCATTTTTCAAAATTATAATTATACATATAAGAAGCAATACCAATTTCTAATAAATATTGTTTGCTTTCTGTGTGAGGGTTGCTGGAGGATAGAGACTTAGACTAAAATTTTGAGTTGATATGAAACTTATGTCCCTGGGGTGTCTAAAAGAAAAATATCATTTTCCTCCCTTACTTTTGATGCAAGCCACTTCTAAGCCTCCTTTGAATACATGCCACTTTCTGATTTCTTGTAAGTTTTTTAAAAGTTTGAAAACTACTTTTAATTAAACTTTAGTTTCATGTGTTAAATTTTGGAAATCGGATTTTAAAATTAAGCAGCAAACCAACATCAGAGGGCATCACACACCATAGGTATGAGAAATGCTCAATGCATTGATTTTTTTGTGGCCCCAAAAATGATAACAATGAAGATTTGTGTGCCATTTAAGGTAAGTCATGAGAATAGCGTATGTGAGACTGCAGGGTTGTGTTCTACAAGATCGTCTTCATGACTTCATGAAGAAGTTTGCATGCCAAGAACTCTGGGCTTTGTTCTCCAGAGAAAAAAAAGCTCAAACATTTTGAGAACGGAACTGACATACATGAATTAGAAGATACCCTTGAGCAAGGGTGGACAAGATGGAAAGTGGGAAACAGTGCACTCATGCGATAACCCAGGCGGGCCCAGATTGAAGCTCTGAAGTTCTGCATCCTTGATGAGGGATTCTCAGGTCTGTGACCATGGCAGGACTGATGGGCCTTGGGTTTTCATCAAGGGAGGCACTCCAGTGCAGTGCTTTAACTAGAATGAGAAGCCCCAGTGGTAGCACAGGTGTTGTTTAGCTTCTCGATTAAAAAGAGATGCAGAAGGTATCTAGAGGAAAGAGAAAGCATATTATACAGCCAGTGATAAATCTGAGATAACTGAAAAAGAGGAGGCTCCGGGGTTAACCTCACCTGGGAGGCAGAGGTGGAGGGAAGACAGAGGTGAAGAATGAGACCACACTTGCCCTGTGCTCCCCAGGACAGCGATGTGACTGTTGTACTGACCGCATTGTTATGGAGCTCAAGGAGAAAAGGAAAGGAATTTAAGTCTTAGAATCAAAAAGCCTAATTGCAGAGGGATGATTTAAAAGATATTTTAAGTTGTTGTCAGTTTTGTTAATAAAAAAATCAAGAAAAAGAAAATATTATGATTATATGATTAAGATAAATTATTTCTTAGTCCTAAAATGCATGAAATCAGTGATAAAGTTATCAATGTGCTATGACTTTATTAAAATTAAGTTTCCTTAAGAGGTGAAATATGCTGCGATGCATACATACAGCCAATGATCAAATGATTTTTCAATCATATTTTTGAATCTCAAAAGAATTTAGAAAACATTTATAGTGATTATCATAGCAAACTCCAAATTGAATATTAATTTATGCAAAAATATTTACTTTTCAAATATAATGCTTTTTGGTCAGTAACTAATTGGTAATGTGTAACATTAAACCTGGAATTTTATTGATTTATTATTATTATTTTATTTATTTATTTACTTTTTATATTTTAGGGAAAGGTCTACAGGGTGTTCAGGGTCACACTACTAGATCAGATTCATAGTAACTGGCCTGTTTACAGCCTTCCAAAAGCTAGGATTATAGGTGTGTGCCACTATGCCCAGTCTCAATTGCCAGCTCAGCAGATCCCAGGGGCAGGGCCAGTACACCACGTCCAGGGATCGAACCCCTGGCCCCTAAGCCTGATTGCAAGTGCTTTAATCTTCTGAGATATTTTTTTTGTCTTCAAAAAAATTTCTATTGGTACAGATGTTTCATACATATTAATCATATTTAGCATAGGGAATTTTTTCTTGTATTTTAACTTGAAGAGTGAAAAATAGAAGCAAAAACAAATAGAAAAAATGACATAAACAGCATGTCATACAATAATACATATGCTACAGATTTTCAAAATAGGTATAGTTAATTATATACATATACATATATATTTTTTTTTTTTAATAAAACAATCCAACACAGATCACCAGTCCACAGTAGAAGTGTGTTATCCACAGAAGTTGTTGACTTGAGCCATTCACAGCTTGGTATATTAATATGACTTTACTTTATATACCTCCATTTTTATACTTTTCTGCTGTTGCTTAAGACTGAGTTAAAGCAAGACCTATGTAACAAGAAATGTAACTTTTGTATCAGACAAGGTCAGTCAGGTACCCTCAGGGTTTATCCTGTAACCCTGTACCGCACTTTGTAGATCCCTTGTCAGTGTCAGCCATGTGGATGAGTCACGGTCATTGCTTGACCAATTTGCTGTCTGTGGAAGCCTGAGAGAAAGTTTTCTTTCCATGTGACTCTCCTTAAGCACACTGTACATTATCAATCACATTCTTCTGTGGCCTCATAATCTCCTTGATCAGAAAATTAGGGGTACAACTGAGTTCCATGATATTACAATACAAGTTTTCCTATGTCCTGGGTCTTCCCTGACCTTGAAAGGCTAGGGCCAAAATGTTGGCTGACCTTGCAGCCTTACTTTTTCTCCAATTTTTTGATCTGTGAATTTAGGTTGTTAACCCTCCAGAAGAAAAGCTTATTGTTGCCCTGCAACAAAAACTAGCAGTGGTAGGATTCTTACCCCAATTAAATATATATGCTGATACCTATGAACCAAGCAACTGCACTGAATTTAACAAAGTGTAAACAGAAGGGTCTCGCTTCAAATGCCTGTCATTTTGGTCTTCTAAATATGTACTTCTTGTCATGACAAACCAAGTGTTACTATGCTGTCTTTCAAGTAAAATTTTTTAAAGGGTAATAAATGAAAAATAAGATGAAAGATGTCACAAGACAATCCTGCTACAATGCTATTATATGGATAGATTTCTAAATATCTATGTAAATATATGTAAGTGTTAATTTCTATTTTTTAATTTTTTTTCTTCTTCATATTCTGTATAGACTTAGGGTTTAGTATCTCAATGCTTGAGGGAAAATACATGTTTCATGTTATGCCTATGATGTCTGATATTTAGACTAATAGTGTGGGTAAATCTTCTGAGATATTTGGCCAGCACTTAAACCTGGAATTTTCAAATGCCAAGTCTCTAAGTTTACTTTTAATAAGCAAAGCTTATGTGCATTAAGATGAATCCTAGCAATGGACAACTTTGCACTGTCCTTGGTGTGCACATCGGCCTGGGAATTGCTGCCCCTGCATGTGTGCATGTATTGGCCTCTGTGTTTTGCTGTTTTTATAGTCGTGCAATTTTCAAAACTTTCATATTATTTTTGATTGACAAGTCATAAGTATGCGCATTTAAGGGATATGATGTGAATTTTTATATACTTAAACAATATAGAATGAGTCAATCTAACTAAACATCACCACTGCATTCCTCACTTATTATAGTGAAATACTGGAAGTTTGCTCTTACTTGAAATATGCAATATATGACTATGGTCCTGGCTAAGACATGGACATCTAAACATACCCCACTGAAAGCTGAGGTTTGTCTGTGTCCCAGGATCAATAGTTCCTCATTGTTTCCGTTACAACCTCCACCCTACGGAGGTGACACTGCTCTCTCCCTCTGTCAGTTCAGCTACATGAGATTCCATGTGTAAGTGGATGAAAGTTCTATTGTTTATGAACCATTTAGTATGTCTGGATGTAAACATCCCTACAAAGAGAATTTGTTAAATTGATAAGTTGTTCTTGAAAGAGTTCCATAAAATTCTACTAATTGCCATCCTGCTGTGATTTTGCTTTCTTAAGTAAGAAACAAATTTAATCTTAATTTCTCTGCTATTTGAAAGCTCATCTTTAGGCTATCTGAACTTGGTGAAGCATAACTTCCCATGTTATCTGTCTGTGTTTGGGAGCATTTCTGCAACTTGACAAGTTGATCATTTATATAGCCCAGCAAATGATGAAGCAGTTGGAAGGTTAATAAATAGTGAACATCATTTGGAACGCTTAGAACTGAACGAAGAAATCATTTCCTGAGTACCATTATATATGTGTATTCATCTGTGTGCTGGGTGTATTTTGTTGATGCTCTCCAAAATTTCTCCCCCAAATCCCAAGTAATAGGCATATTCACTTAAAGTGGAGTACTTTTCTTAACAGAAAAGCATTTTAAGTGGAAGCTCTGGTTTTCTCGGCTGTCTTCCTGGAAACACTTAGCAATGTACTTAGTTCAGGAGCACTTGATGGCAAATGGAAAATGAGAAACTTTTAGAAGGCACACATGTTTTTCAGTAGTTAATACATAAAATATATTTCACTCTTTCTAATAGACTAATAGAGCAAAGGAAGAATTTTAAATGATAGTTTAAATAAGTCTGATCAACTAGATAGAATACAAAGACCATGTGGGAACAGGATAAATCCAGGAAAAATCTTTAGACAACTAGGCCAGTTGAGACTTGGATTCTTCTACATGTTTACTATTTTGCAGTGATAAGGTCATTTGGGAGCTAATTTAGGGTTTTTCAACTTAAAAACGTGGAAAATAAAACCTTGTGCCTGCCACATCACAGGATGTTATGGAAATATAGTCCCACATTGAAGTAGAAGAGCCTCACAAATGCCAAAGTCTTACAACAAAAAGCAGGTGTTGGAGTGCTGAATTGAACAGAAATTTAATTGGAGTTTTTAAAATCATCATTAAAGCCAAAACTTAATGAAAATATACATGCTTTAAAGATGATAGAATGTGTAGTCTAAAGAAATGGCAATCAGTGATATGTAGCAAGACTACTGTAACATTTATCATGTCAGTGTTTGAAGATCCACTTTAGGCATTTGATAGAGTCTAGCTACACAGCTCAGACTGGTAGTCATTCTTCTGTCTCAGCCTCCTCATTTCTGGGATTATAGGTACATGGTGTGCCACCATGCCTGGACTTGGTCACCAGTCCAGCTCACCCTGGAGTTCTGGGACTGGCATGGACCAGGGATCGAACCCTGGACTTGCCAGGCAGTTGCTTAGACTGCTGAGTTAGCTCCCCAGTCTTATTAACCTTAATTTTTAAAAATGCATGTTAAAGGCACTTGACTTATTTCGCATAATGTTACAGTTGCAGATCCATCCACTTTCCCTAAAATCCTATTATTTCATTCATTACAGATGAATGACATTCCACTGATTGCATATACCATCTTTCCCTCTGTTGATGGGTGCCCTGATTGTTTCCAGTGTGAATTACACATCTCTATGGTGCAATGTCTTCAGAGGTATACCTGTGCTAAATGAATTTCTGCCACAAACAATGGCAATGAAGGCTAAATATCAGTTGGTTTTTATTAGATGAGAAACTCAAAATATGAATAAATTAAAAAGCAAAATAAAAGAGAGATGGTAGGGAAAGGGAGGCAAGCTTTTTGGAAATGGGTAAGGAGATCAGTGAAAATGGAAACAGGAAGCATAGGGAAGGAGGGAAAAGGGATGAAAGGACTCATGTGTGATGTACACACCTGCGATTTCACCAGATGAATGTAACCACAATGCATCAAAGCCTGCATTAATAATAAAATTGGTACTCGAGTAAGGGATTCCATAGGGGTCTTCAGTGAAGTAAAAATTCAGTCTTTGTGGCACATCCAGGTCCCAAATATGAGCAAGCCAAACTTTGTCTCGATCCAGTTTCTAAAAGACAAAACAAAGCTGGACCATCCCAGGCTCTCTGTGTTGAGGGGAGTTGATGTTTACCCTTCTAAGCCTTCGTGAGCTCGTCCTTCACCCCTATGCAGATACCCTCCCCTTCTAAGCCCATTTGTGAAATGCCAGTTGCCATGCACCAAGGATATATGTATTGATAAGGTGAGAACTTAACTGTGAAAGTGGCCAAAATACAGCTTTCATCTGTTGTATATTTTTAATCAAAGAAATCTGTATCAAAAGAACTTCGTATACTATGTAGTGAACTGTTTTCAGTCAATCTTTGATCTTATTTTTATAAAATTTAAAAAAAAAGCCTTGAACTATCCTCTAGTGAAAACTAGGATAGAAAGTATAATTTTTTCTTACTGAAGAATAAAATTTATTTCACTGCTTACTTATGCAGCATGAGAACATGATAATGTCGCTCTTTTGAAAGCATTCCTCATAGTAACCAGAAGCAAGCAGTCAGCTATTCAATCTCTAGGAACTAATGATTATTAAAAGTTGTTTATAAAGCTAAAATGTGACTTCAGGAACACTTGTTTTGCATCATTAAAAAATATTCTTTACAACTAATAAGCATAATCATTCAGGACAAAAAATATGAATTTACTTTAAAATAAACTTTTTAGGGCCAGGGAGATAGCTCAGTGGAATAAGCACTTCCTTGGAAAGCACAAGGGCCTGAGTTCAATCCCCAGTTCTGCCAATAAATAAATAAATAAATAAATAAATAAATAAATAAATAAAAACTTTTCCCAAGACACTTACAGACTGATTTTGTTAGAAACTGCTCACATTGCCCTTCTCAACATAGAGTGGAAGGTCCAAAGCATTAATGATGCAAATCTGTATTTTAATATAAATAATCCCCACAAAATCTGCTTAATAATTAATGGAATTGATATTCTGCCTTCTCAGTGCAGCTACTGCTACGTGAAGTAACAGTTGACTATGAAAAACTGAAATAAAATCTTAAAACAACATATTGAATGGTACATATTAATTGTACCATCAAAAGAAAGACATTATGATGGAAATGCCATTTCCCATTTCCTGTTGTACACATCAATAAGAAACTTGTGGGTGAATGTATTTTATTGTGACTTTTAAATGGGGAGAATGGCCTGGTATGTTTCATAAGAGTTACCATTTTTCTGAAACTAGAAATTCAGTTGTTACCGTGTTGCCCAAGTAATTCTCTCCACATGGAACTATTTGAGGTTAGCCCCTGCACAATGACCCTAAAATTGCTTTAAAGTATAGACCATTCTGCTCTTCTCAGAGTTTCAATATTTGTATGTCTTTACAGACAATGGTTTTCTAGCCCAGTGGTTTTCATAATGTTTTGTTGCAGTGATTCCATGATTGCAAAATAGAATAAAAGAGAGCCGCTAGTCTGGCTAAAAGGAAAGGGTACAGGGGAAGCACAGCAGTCTCGTGTGATGTCAGAAGGATCCTGGCATCTTCCCTCAATGTCTTATAGTTCCTTGGAGATCAGTTTTAAAAAAATCTTCTAGTTTATAAGACATTGTGGGATGCATGAGAAAAATGATGCATTTGTGTTAACCTTGCATTGCTATAACAAAATACCTGAGATAATTAATTTATGAGATTTATCTAGCTCATGGTCAAGTAGGTCCATGGCATTGGGACTCTGCCAGGGAAAGGGTGCCAGCTGGTACTGAATGGGAACTTATGTCATGGGCCAGGAAGCAAGACAAACAAGATGAATACATTGGCTGCCCACAACTGCTTCCTACCCATGTCCCTCCATGATGCAAACTGCATCCTAAATGCTCCAACACATCCCTAGACTGAGCCCTAACCTCTGGGGACAGGCAATATCTGAACTTTAGTACCATGTGCATATTGCAACTTCCTCTATTTATCATTTGGCAAACTTTACCCAAAATTTAAACTAATGTATGACTTGTTGTGTGTGTGTGTGTGTGTGTGTGTGTGTGTGTGCATGTGTGTGTTAAGTATCCCCTAAATGCTCATGCCAAAAAATGGGTTAGATTTTGGAGTGGTTTTGCATTTTTTGAATACTTACATAAACTGGTTGAGCATATTTATTTTGAAAATTTGAAATATAATACACTCAAATATTTTTAAACAAGCATCAGAATGTTTCATATTCCAGAGAACTCTTGATTTAAGACATGCCATTAATAGCATACGAAGTACAGTAATCATTGATTTGCCCATTTATCATTCACTCTGGTGCTATAACATGCCTTTTGGTTGTTGTTTTGTTTTGCTTTGTTTTTCAGACAGGGTCTTACTATATAATTCAGGCTGGCTTTGAGCTCCTGGTGCCCCTCCTGCCCTAGCCTCTTGAGTGCTTGGATAACAGGCATGTACCACCACGCATGGCTTTGAGATATGCCATTTTAAATCATTGGTTTCCCAACTCCAATAGTTGTTGTGTTTATGTGCCACTCATATTGCTTTTGTTAGTAATTCTTATTTACAGTAGCACCCAGATTGGTATTATTATTTATGTCACACTTGCTTATTATGATACACATTCCCAGCAACAGCATGTAAGCTCTTTCACTGTCTGTAACAGACAATTTTATCTGAAATAAAATAAAAACATTGTTTGGCTATACCTAAGATAGACATGTCTGAATTTAAACTACCAGAGATAAGACATCATCTTTTATATAAAATCACTCTCAAAAACCTACCTGCTCTGGGTATTTTTTACTTGCAATGAGTAGCATCCATAATTAAAAATAATAATCTGGAACTTTTTGGCAAATTCTCAGTCAACATAGGAGAGCTGGTAGCCAGAGAACATAATTATGTCTGAGTGTCTTATGTAAGTCACTTTCTCCTAGGAAAAGGGCTCTCTAAGGGAGGCTATGCTCTAGGACTTAGTAAAGTTTGGACAGTTAGCTTTGAAATAACAATTGCATTTTCTAGCTTATACACCAGTGTAAGTCCCTTCATGTCTGTATTACACAAATCTCAGATACATCATTTTTGTTGCTCAAGTTTTGAAACGGCAATATTTGGCAAATAAATTTATACCAAAGTTCAATTTTTATGACATGTGATATTTTCCTCTTAATTTTATCTTTTATTTTTATTTCAATTAACTTTGGAAATGCTGCTGCTACCTTTGGTTCTTTTACTCAGATTTATTTATTTATTTATTTATTTATTTATTTATTTATTTATTTATTTATTTATGGAACCAGTGATTGAATTCAGACCCTTGTGCTGGCCAGGGAAGCACTTACTCTACTAAGCCATCTCCCCGGCTCCCTTTTACTCATTGAGAAGTCAGAAAGCTCCATTAAAAATTTTGACTAGAAGGCCAGGGAGATGGCTTAGTGGAATAAGTGCTTCCCTGGCCAGCACAAGGGCCTAAATTCAATCTCTGATTCTACCAAAAATATAAAAAAAAATTAAAAAATAAAACTTTTGACTGGCATTCTTTGCCCTCGTGATCTTACTAGAGATGAAAAGCTACACAGCCTGTGTTTAGTATCTGTGATTGAGCTCATTGTTATCATGGAATGCATCAGTGAGAGTTAAGTGCATCTGGTGGACAAGAACAAAATCACAGCTCTTGGATGCTGACCCTCACAGGGGTGTTTTCATGGTGAGTGAAAGATTAGAATGTTGCTCAATATAACTACACTCCTGGGTCGAAATAGCAAATTTAGTCCATTTTTTTTCTTCTTTTCTATCACATAATGCCATGAAAAGTTGACATTTAATTGTGTCATGAAACATATACTGGATTCTAAATTTAAGACATAAAATGTACTTTAGAAATTCAGACAGAAGCACTCTTAAGAATTCACTAGACATGGCTATAATTATTATTCATTTAAGAGAAAAAGATAAAAGAGGTAGCAATCAAGTGAAGTAATATATGTTATGTTGTTTTAGGCTTTATAAACTCTCAACCAAAAGAAATTATTTCATCTGCTTTACCACTGAAAATATATGCAACATGCCACAAATTTAAATTTTTATTTTCTCACAATTTAACATGGCTCAATGGGTTGAAATTAATTTTGTGGATACCAGTGCACTTTATAGAAGGAATCAAAATTGCTAAAAAGCTTGATATGTATTAACATCTCTGTAAAGAACTGCATATAATTGGCCTAGTTCAGAGTTAGTACTTAATAAATTTTGGTTCTTTTGACCATAGAATAAAAAGGGGGAGGAAGAAAGGAAAAGGGAGAGAGGAAGGAAGGAAAGAAACAAGGGGAGGAGGAAGCAAGGAAAGAGAGGGATGGGAAGCCTTGGTAAAAAAAAGATTTTTAAATTATTCAACTTTTGTTAATTATTCTTTGCCTTTTTTGGTAATTTCTCTTTCTACAATTGTTAGGCTTAGCTGTTGTAGTTTAAAACATATTTTCAGCATAGAACTCACTGTTGGAGACATTTCCACATGTACAGCACAATACCGTTGTCCCCAGCTTGCCCACCACCATGCCACAGAACCTCAGGACCACCATCCACACCCTGCAGGGTGATTGATCCTCTGCCTTCCCCTCCCCAGGGTCTATAAACTGCCATTCTAGTCTAGATCTTTAAGTTTGACATGTTAGAGGCCTTAAAAATTAAAATAAAAAATTGATTTTTTAATAGGTGTATTTCATAATGTTCCTAAGTTTCATCTGAGTCGTAGTGTACCACAAGATTTTCTTCTTTTAAATCCTGAATAATATTCCCATGTATGTGCATATATACCCTCTGTCGCTGTTCTCCTGCCATGTGCATTTGAGTTACTTCTAACTCTTGGTTCTTGTAAATGATTTTCTTCAATTTTAAATTATGTTGGAAATTGTCCATTGTTCCATCTCCGATATGCCAACATTGTTACTTTATTCTGTTTTTTAAAATGTTTAACAAAGTCGTCGAGATGTGCACATGAGATTCCTTAATCAGATGATAGATGATAGATAGATGATAGATAGATAGATAGATGATAGATAGATAGATAGAGATACAGATAGATGATACAGATACAGATTATAGAGACAGAGATGACTTATTTTTGTCCTGAATGCATATGGAATTAGGAGAGTACTGCTTCATGTGAAATAGCAGAGATTTGATAAACAGCGGAATGCTGTCTGTCTTTCATTGCAGGAGGAGTCTGCTCCAGCTGACAAGCAGTCTAAACCAGATGCAGCCCAGGCTACTTACTCAGCATCTGTTCCAGGCTCACAGGAGGTGCTATACATCAATGGAAATGGGACCTACAGTTACCATAGTTACAGAGGCCTAGGAGGGGGACTGCTCAATCTGAACGATGCTTCCAGTAGTGGTGAGTGTTTATTATAGATTGTGTTTTCTTTGTCCATCTCAGGGTGGTAAATTTTCTACACCTAAGAGAAGAAAACACATACATTGCTATAAATAATAGTGTTGGTATGGTACAAATAAGACCACTTAAAAGCACAATGATTGTATCCCTGTATGGATATCTCCCTTGTTTGTGGCTGTTTCTAACAGTAACAACACTATTATGCAATTGAATGATTGCTGTTTTCCACTGTTTCTTTTTACACTAGAAATAGCAAATGGTTTTCCAAATAGTAACACATTCTTCCCTCCACACACTATGTCATTCTGTTCATCAAGAGTAATACAATATTTTCTTAATGTTTAAAAGATTATTTGATTTGGGAAATTTAAGGCCCCAAAGAAACTTCTTTGGGGGAAGAAGCATACAGGATTATGACTGAGAACACAGAGATAGAGGCAACTATGGCTCTTAGTCATGGCTTTTAAGTGACAGTAGAGAGCTCTTTTAGTAATGAGTGGAACACTGGAGCCAGCACACACTGTTCAAGCTTTGAAAGCTTTAGGAATTTCTTGTACAAGAAGATGAGTTCCAGATGAGTCAGAGGTTTACCTGCTTTATATAGGGCCATACAAGTTTCTGGGGAAAAAATTTCCAGGTAAATTTCTTATATGTGCATTGTGTGAATAACTTTCCTAACTATACATAAAATCTATGGAAAGATATCTTTTAACACATTCTCTCTCTCTCTCTCTCTCTCTCTCTCTCTCTCTCTCTCTCTCTGTCTCCCACTCTCCTCCTCTCCCTCTCTGTCTTTCTCTCCTCCTCTCTTCTGTCTTTCTCTCTCTCTCTCTCTCACACACACACACATACACACACTTGCATAAGCAATGTTAAAAGATACACAACAAAGTGGGCAATGAACTTTTTCAGGCTGGGGAGATAGCAGTCTAAGCACCTGTCAGGCAAGTGCAAGGACCTGAGATAGAGCCCTGATAATACATGACGTACTGGCCACTGAAACCAGGCATAATGGTGCATGTCTGTAATCTCAGTGCTCGGGAGGCTGAGACAGGAGGATCACTATGAGTCTGGCCTATGTAGTGAGCCCCTGTATCAAATAAATAAATGAATAAATAAATACGTTTACTCAAGGCAACCTCACTCATTCTAAATGAGAAAAGCACAGCTTGTGCACATTGGATTACCAAAAGCTAAACAATGGAGAAAGCTAGAATATTTTTTCACAAGTTTGTGAGAAAAAGCAAGTATTCTTATGCAATGCTCGTAGAAACACAAAAACGTTGTGTAAAATTTAATAATAGCTAACAAAATTAAATATGTATCTATCATTTGAACCTGCAAACTTATTTATAATGCAAAACAAGAGTAATAATTAAAATGTCTATTGATAGACCTTTTTTTCATCATTGTAGTGAATCCAAACAAGAGAGTAACAGGTAGCTATGAAAGTAATGAGAAATTTCTGGGGTTTTTTGGTGGAATCGGGGATTGAACTCAGGTCACTGCACTTTCCAGGCAAGCGCTTATTCTACTGACCTATCTTCCTGGCCCTGAGAAATATCTTTATACACTATTACACATCTGTTTCCAGACAGTGATAAGCATTTGAAGAATACTAACATCAATGTTGAAGGATTTTTATTTTATTTTATTTTATATATTTGGTACAGGGTCTACAGGGTCTCACTACACAGATCAGACTCGTAGTGATCCTCCTGTTTTTAGCCTCCCAAGTGCTGGGATTACAGACACACACCACCACACCCAGTCTCAATCACTCTCTCAGTGTGCCTCAGGGGTGGGGCCAGCACAGCATGCTGGGGATTGAACCCCAGCCTCTGTGCTCTGCTTAAGCAGGCACTTTAGTCCGCTGAGCTATCTGGCCAGCCCTTAAATTTTTTTGTGGGTTGGGGGTGGAGGCTTATGAGAATGGAACTCAAGACCTTGCACTGCCAGACAGGTATTCATGTCACTAGCTGTCTCCCCAGCCTGGATTTTATACAGTGGAAATATAAACTATAATTTAAAAATTAGAGGTAACCCTGAGAGTATTAAGATATAAGGGGCATGGTTAAAAAAGCACTTTTGAATATGCTTGATTTTTACACATTGTTTTAATAATTTACTTTTAAAAAAGTATATGCTCATTTAATTAGTAAATAGTTTTTAAATTTTTCTTCAATAAGAAGAAAGTGATACATATGCACTTTAGGTATGTAATGACTTACTGGCACAGGAAGGATTTTTTCCTACTTCAAATGTTTCATTTTTAAATGAGTCATCCTGACTCCACAAATTTTCAAGATGTTGATAAAGCCTTCAACTACTTTCAGTAATATTGCTAGTTTAAAACTATTTTTGTTTTAGCACAAATTTACATTACATTGATATCAGTAACTTTGTGGATTTTAAGTAGGAAACAAAATAGATAATAAATGTGAAATCAGTACGATTATGCCAAAATTCCATAATCTTGGATTTGAATTTTTAGCATATTTATGAGGTACTTTTTGTTTGGAAAAAATATTTCCTGTACCCACCAAAAATACTAGAAGCAACAACCAGCTTCCACATGAAAAATTTTTTTAATGTATTTAGGAGAGGCTGTACAGGGTCTCACTATGTACATTGGACTCTTAGTGATTCTCTTGTTTTTAGCCTCCCAAGGGCTGAGATTACAGGTGCGTGCCACCATGCCCAGTCTCTGTCACTGTCTCAGCATGCTCTGAGGTGGGGCCGGCATGGTTCGCTGGGGATTGAACCCTGGGCAGTCTGTGTTCTGCCTAAGCAGGAGCTTTAGTCCGCTGAGCTATCTGACAGGCCCTGAAATTTGGTTAGTCTTAATCAGCCTTTAAAATGTTTTGAGTGAAAAATAAATAAATAAATAAATAAAATTTTTTGAGAGAAATCACAGCATTGGTACAGTGGAAAATCAGGAAATCAGTTCTCTTTATAACTCTGGAATTTGTGCTGAGAAGGCCCGCTGGACTGATTTCCTTGGAGTGAAAGATTGGGGCTCTTCTCTCTGTTCTGAACTAAAAACAGGATCACTGAGCTTTAGTCTGCATAATTTGCTTTTCTGCTCAAAAGAGTAGCACCTCAGATGGAAGCACAAGAAGAAGCAGATTTTGCAGAATTTTAAATTTCAGGTTCATGTTTGACTTTTCAAATCTAATGAGTCTCCTCCACCTGTTTTTAAGTCTTCATTTTATTTGGGAACCAAATTAGCATGAGAGATCAAGTCTGAAATCAGAGAAGGAAGAGGGGAACACTGTGGATTTGTGAGCCGACAAATCTAGAAACTGCTTTTAAATATTTTACATAAAATCTAAGAACTTAACTATGAAATCACAGAATTAGGGGGTTGCTTTCTAAGGATTTTGACATAGTTTTATCTTCTAAACTTCTAAATATAAAGAATTCTCTTATGAACTCAGTAGTTTGTGTAACATACCTGTAGCAGTAACTAGCACTCATTGAATCTCTATAGCACTTCTCAGCTCTCATATGAGATGTGCTCTACAATTGGATGCAAATCTTTATGATGGAGGATTTGCTCCCACTTTAAAAAAATTCCAGCACACCAATCCTTTTCTTTGTTTTACACTGGAATTCTATTCTGGGAGGCTTAGGAGGGCTAAGTGACTTGCCTGGTGTCCCTTCGGAGTAAAGGTCAAGACAGCATTTGAACACAGGCATTTGGATACATTACAACCCACCCATATAAAAATCTGAATGTTTATGAAGCCAAGCACTGACCTACTGTCTATCTGTATGGACTCTCCTGTCCAGCACAACTTATATGAAATAGTGAACCATACAAGGTGCAACATTTTGTAGATGGATTCTTTTGTATGGCATAATATTTTCAAGATTTATCTCTGTAGCATGTACGGTATGTGATTGTGTTTACTGCCAAGCAATATCTTGTTCTATGGGTGTAGCATATTTTATTTATTGATAATGGACACTTGGGTTGTTCATTCTTTGGAGTTATTATGAATAATGCTGTCGTAAACATTTACACGCCAGTTTGTGTGTCCATACTGTCATTTGTGTTGAGTAAACATCTAGAGGTAGAATTGCAGGTTTTTATACACAGCATGTTTATGTTTAATATTTTGAAGAAATGCAGACTGAACATGTGATATCTTTCTATATATTTGAAACTTTTAAAATATTTTTCAAGCACTGTTTATCTGATAGTATTTACTGTCCAAGATCTGTACTACTTCTACTAATTTTAGTACTGTTTTTTGTAGTTTTGATGCTATTGCAAATGGAATGTTCTTCTTGAGTTTATTTTTAGGTTCTTCAGTGCATCTCTGTAGAAGTACAATGGATGCACGTTAATTTTGTGTTCTGAAATTTTGCTGAGTTCATTTATTAGTTCTATTAGTTGTTGAGTGGATTTCTTAAGATGTTTTGTGTATAGTAATGTGTCATTTGTGGATAGAAATAATTCCACTCCATATTTTTCAGTATTTATACCATTTATTTCTTGACCAGTCACCTTGGGTAGAACCTCTAGTAAAATGTTGAGTATGTTTATTGGTGGCCAATGTCCTCTTCTTGTTCTTGTTCTTAAGGGGAAAACATTCAGTCTTCCACCATTAAATATAATGCTTTGCTTTTGATTCTTTATATACATGTAACTTGTTAGACTCGGTTTCTTTGCTTGTTATTGGTCCACTTGCATTGTCTGCTGTTTCTTGATACAGCATACGTAGGATGGTGGTCAGTCCTGACTATCAACTGGATCGACTTAAGAGCCATATAGGACAATAGCAAAGCATATGCTTGGGTGTGTCTGGCTGGTCCTGGTGGCCATGACCTTGGAGACCATGTCAGGTCTTTGCTCCATAAATGGCTAAATAATTTTGGGTTGCCCATACAGAATAAAATTTTCAGGCTTCTCCCTTTTAAGGATTTAAAGACACTGACAACAGAGAATAAACTAAGCATGTGACTCTTCTGAACAAGGCTGCTCTGGGACTTCAGGAGCTTCATTCTCCATTTTGTTTCTTTCATTCAGTAAGTCACACAGAAACATTTAAAAGTAATTTAAAAATCAGAGAGCTATGGGTGGAGAGAGATTATAAAAGTAATATTTATAAGGAATGCAAGTCAGAATAGTTTGAAAGATTTGTTTTGAGATGAGAAGAGCCCACTTTGAGGCGACTTCTTATATGAGTGAAGCCTGAGAGGGAATCTGAAACAGCTTTGCTATAGATTACAAGAAGGAAGTCTCTCTTGCCTTTCAATCTGTGCATCTCAGAAGGACCAAAGTCATCTTTAAGAAAAAGCACGTCCAGTCATGTCATTTCACCATTTAAATCCTGCATTTTGGATTTCTCTCGCTGTTCTTAGAGAAATAACATGATTCTGTCCTACTTAGTGGTCTAGTCTGCTCAAATTGCTTTTCTTCTCACTCCATTCCCTCTCTACTCCATCATTTCCTCTTCTTCCTCTAAATGTAACACCCCATGGCTAGGCCAGTATAATAATAATGATAATCTGTCATAGCATCCTGAACATGTACTGTGAACCATGTGGCATAGGAAAACTCACATACACATACATACACACACTCATAGGGCCTTGATATCATTACTTACCTCTATGTTTGTCATGCTCAAAAGTCACATAGGAAGTTCTGTACAGATTCCACATATTCACCCATCTAAGTAGTAACAAAGCAAATTTTACAAATTTACACTTTGGATATAGGCATAGTCATACTGTGTTGGAATTCACCTCAGCTAGAAGTTTTTCCACTCAAACAAACAAATAAAAAACCTCATTATTATAGGTTGATAGATTCCACAAGGATCTGAGAAATACTTTGACAGCAATATCTTTATTTAAGGCTATCATGAAAGAAATAGCCCTGGAAAATTAGATGACTTTTCCAAGGTCAAATGTGTTTACTATTGGGATATTGCCTTCTGTGTGATGAGATGAAGGTCTGTTATGGACACAGCAAGCTGGGCATGGTGGCATACGCCTGTAAGCACAGCACTCTGGGCAGCTGAGGGGGAAGTTCTGCATTTCACAAGACTTAAATACTTGGGAAGATGGACACATTTAACGTGCAAAGAACCAGCAATATTTAGCAGCCCAGATACACAGAAGTCCTTAATATACCAACTTAGCTTTTACTGTTGAAGTACAATGTAAAGGCTAACAATTACTGACAAAAATAAAAGCATGGCTTCAGGGCTCTTGGATACTTAGGAAATAGTGCTAATGACTTCCGGCACCTTATGCTGTGTGAGTGACTGGACCAAGGGCCTGAAACATACCAGGAAAGCTCACTCTACCTCTGAGCTATATCCTCAGCCCTGTAGTGACTTTGAGCAGTGGCTGTGGGCAGTGTAACTAAGTTAAGGCAATGACAACAACACAGTAAAATAGTGTTGGCAAATTACAACTTTCTGCTTAGAAGAGAGAGAATTGCTCTAGTACGTGAATGCGAAAAGATTCCAGCAATAGTACCAGCAGTGATTAACTCCACTTTACAAAGGTGACCTAAAAACTTCTTTTCTTGTCCAAGAATTCACTTACCTGGCAACAATGGTGTTATCTAATGCTCATCTGGATTTGCTTGGGCTTAATCACAAAAATGCATAAGAAAACCTACATACACATATACACACGCACAGGACCTTGATATCATTACTTACCTATATGGTTGCCATACTCAAAATCACCTAGGAAGTTCTGTAGTGATTCCAATATATTCACCCATCTAAATCAATCAGATAAATTAATTAAGCACACAATTTCCTTTATGTGAAGATTTTGTTCATAAATTCTAGAATTTTAAATATTTTTGCTTCTTTTTAAAAATGCTGTTTTCATTATAAGTGTGCACAATGAATGTGTTAGGGGGACAGACCCAGGATCTTATACTCTGCACTGCATCTCCAGCCCTCAGAACTACTACTACTATCTCTCTCTCTCTCTCTTATTCCTTCATTTTTAAGACATGAAAATAGTCTCTCATAACAGATTTGTGGTTTTTAGGAAATAAAGTATATGCATAGGCATAAAGCTTGTGAACTAGAAAAGAGGCAACAGGATATCAATGTTATATTAGATACCCACATTTTATCTAATGGCCATTGATTCTTGTTCAAGAATTCTTGATTTTAGGACTTGAGCATCTGCAAGGAAGGGAGTAGTAACTGCCAAAGACAGTTACACATTAGTGTGCACCCTGCTCAATTCACAAGGAAGACAAGGACAATTTCAATTTGAAACACTAACTGACAAAACTGGGAATTTGATTCAAATTGGTAGCACAAGACAGAGATCAAAGATTGGGGCTGGGGAGATGGGTCTGTGGAATAAGTACTTCCCTGGCAAGCGCAAGGACCTGAGTTCAATCCCCGGTTCCAGAAAAACAAAACAAACAACAACAAAAAAAAAAACAGAGATCAAAGATCGAACAGAAAAAAGGTATTTAGAGGGCCTTCTAAACTTATATTAGCAAAATAACATGAACACTGCAAACTACAAAAGAGGTGAAAGCCACAACAAAAATAATACTTTAATACCAATCTGTATTCAACTTAATAAATATGTTGAGTTCCTATGATCAAACCACAATTTTAGTGGAAACAAAGTTAGTATGGCAGAATCCATTTCCTAAAGAAACTGGTGATAAAAAGACATAAAATGTTCTTTCTCTTGCTTAAATGTCACAATAGTTTAAATTCTACCACTTGTATAACCTTACCCTACTTGGACATCCTTGCACTCCTGTGTGCCTTTATTCTAGCACTTACTTTCATTGAATTGTGACACATATTTTCAAATGTCTGTCCCTAAGTAGATGTGCAGTCCTTGACATCACAAACTTTATCTTTCTTGCTATTATATTTCTCAGGGTCAGTCCATAGTGGAAGGAGTACTTAATTATATTGGCTTACTAAATAAGTTTTTAAAATTAAAAAAGAAATGATACCAAAAGTAAATAAAGTACAAAGACCTTTCTGCAGCTCAGGCACTAGGGTGAAGGATTTATCTCATAAAAAGCAAATAAAGACATGGGCTAAGGTTGCATGGTAGAACATATGCTTAGCATGCACAAGCATGATCCCTAGAACTGCAGAAAAAAGAAGCAAAAAAATGAGAGGTATGAAGAAAAAATTGAAGCTTCTCTGGGTGCAGTAGGGAGAATCCATTTTATTCACCAGTTTATGGGCCCACAGCAGCTGGGGAGTTTTATAAACTCCTGCTTAATGTTGAATATGATACTCAAAGGAAGGCAGGCCTGTGCTGGGGACTTCATAGCAAGAAAAGATTCTGTCTAGTAACGACGCCAGGGTGCCCTTCAAATCTTTTACTAGCTGGCTTCTGTTTGTTTAGGGTTGGCAAGTGTCTGCACCCAACAATCCAAATTTTCAAGTTGGAACATTACCAAACTGACAGCAGTTACAATTTGAATAAAGAATTTATTCAAATTATCCAACTGAAACGAGAAGCAAGCAAGCCGCCAGCCCTCCCGTTATTATGCCATCCATTCACAGAGAACGTTGGAACGCTTCCTTTCCACCAGGAAGTTCCCATTGAGCTATCTAAAGAGGGCAGTTATAGCTCACTGCAGTTCTCCATTGGATCTGTGAAGTCCAATTATAAGCATAATGCATAATTTAACTACTGGTGTTTCCTCTCCACAAACTACACAGAGCAGACTTTTCCATTTGTTTTTCAACTCGGATATAAAGTGGATTGATATATAGATGAACTCTAACAGGATTAAATTGTACTAGTAATGACCATAACAACTAACATTTGTGGGGCAATATTTAGTTCGCCATTATCTTCCTTATTCTTTACTAATATTCAGGACTGTTGGCTTCAAAGAGTCTTTGGATCAGGGCTGTGAGTTTAAGGAAGCTGGGCTGTAGGATTCCTTATCATGCTAGGGCTGATTTGTAGTGATTTGGGTAGCCTTCTAGATGAACAGCATAGGGGTGTGTGTGTGATCATTCACTGTCTTTACTTCATTTCTACTGGTACCCATTATAAATACTTTGTCTACATCATCTTGCTACTGAGTTATTTGAAAGCAACTGTATTTATGTCAAACTGAAGCTCTTCGGCCGACTGTAATGGATTTCTAGGGTATATTTGAGAATTTTTAATTCTCTTAATGATTTAGATATGAAATTTCCATACCCTCATATCCATGATAATACACTCTCTCATCACTTGTGAGTCTCACTTCATCCAGCAGCTTGCATTTGATACAGGGTCTTACTACACAGCTCAGACTCACAGTGATCCTCTGTTGTCAGCATCCTCAGTGCTGGGATTACAGGTGAATGTCACCATGCCAGAACTTGGTGGCCAGCTCAGCTTGCCAGGAACAGAGCCAGCACAGCATGTGATGCTGGGGGTCGAACCCCAGTCCCTGAACTTTCCTAAACAGGTGCTTAATCTGCGGAGCTATCTTGCTGGCCATGTCTGGCTACCTTTGAAGGCATTTCTTTCTTTATCTACTCATGCCCTTTCATGCTGGAATTTCCATAGCATACTGTGTGTCACTTTTCTATTCTTATTCTACCAAGGTGTAAGGGAGAGCTTACTAGTTATGATTTCAACTGCTGCATACTCTAAATCTACATAACTACCCCAATTTTTTCTTGAGTTTTTGATTTCCTATCTGCTTCTCTGCCAGAAGACTTGATCTCAACATCTCAAAGAAATTTAGATTTAATTACTCAAAACTGAATTTTTCATCCTCACACATACTATGGCCTTTCTTATGCAGGGACACCTCTCCTGCAATTGTTGTGATGCCTGCAAAACATTTATTGGTTGCCCCACTCATTTTCTGGCTAAGTATTCTTCCTCTGCTTTCATATCATACCCACCGATCTCACTTATAACTTAGCATGTTTGGTAGGTACTCTTTCTGCATGAAAATATGCACAATTTGAGAGCAAGCAAAGGGACTTTTTCCATCACATCATCCCTGTCTGTAAACAACTGGCTTACATTCATCCCCAGTCAATGCTAATTAGATACATGAGTGATAACTGAAAAGAGGTACTTCTACAAAGTATTGGGCCTCTTCAGAGATCATGACTAAATTTAACTAAGCATGAGAACGATCAGTTAAATTTCAAAATAACTTATTAACATTTTCGTTGTTCTTCTTAGTAATCCAGAGGACATATATTAGAGGAAGATAAGTGTTTCACTCAAACATTTCAGAGAAACATTTTGAAATATGTGAACTGCTTTAAAATATATTCAGTTTAAGCCACTAATTCAAGAAAGAAATGATTACTATAGTTATCCAGGGGAGCTGGAAAGGTACACCTTTTCCCTTTACCTTGGAGCTCTTAATAAAGTGCTCTGCTTTGATAGCCATATGCAAAGAAGTAGTGCACATGTGTGGGGAGGGGAACATTGATTGTCATTCTTCCCCCGGAAACTGCTGCATGTCTTTGTTATGGAGAAATTACATAAAGTCTGTTCTATAAACCTTCATGGAGAATCATAGATACTAAAAGTGACTCACAGAGGTGTGTGATCCCCTAAAGTGAATTCAGGAGCCCTTCACAAAATGGGAAGATCTGCATGATGTTAGGATTATTATGTCAGCTAAATTGGGGTTATGCAGTTGTTGTATCTCAGTAGATATCCAATTAAACCAGACTGACTTGTCAAAACACATTGTGCAGCTCATGGTGGAACTCTATTAAAAAATCTGTGTATCACATCTAGAATATTTGCCCACCACAAACTCCAACCTGTATATGTAAGATATTTCTGCAGTGAGTGCTCCTTTTATGCCTTAATCAAGGTATTTCGCTATTTAAAATCTTACTCGTTTATATATCCTCATTTTGATTGCTTTCTCTTTCTCTATAACACAGGTTTCTCTATACACTCTTATCTTAATGTGACTAATCTCATGGACTATTAAAATGAATTAAAATAATAAAATTCTAAGTCCAGCTCATCCCTTATAATGAGACCCATTTCAGATGCTCGTACAGCAAGTTGTTACTGTATTCAACAGTACAGCGAAGCATTTTCATCATGATGGAAATTTTTATTAATGCTATTTCACAATATTATATTGGCCTCTGTATGATTTTACAAAAATAATTTGCATTTATTCCACCAGTTTTTTCATTTAATTATGCATATATTATTCACTTCTGAGGGAACAACATATAGGGAAGAACCAATCTTATAGAAACAATGATGTTTCTTACCTGGTTTTCATTCAGAGTGTCTGGGTTTTAAGTAGCTTTTAGTTATTTGATGGTTTGGAAATGAGTCAATTCTCACAGAGATTATAACACAGGTATTCACAATCTCTCTGGTGTTGACTGAAATTATATTAAAGCTAAAGATGAAATAAACTTTCAAAGAATTTTATTTTGATGGAATTTAAAAAATTGCATGATGTTTAGGAAAACCAAGCCCAAACCCAAGGTATTTAAAATATAATTGTTTTGGCATTAAGTTCCTTTTAGGTCTCCAGCTTTCCCATAGAATTTAACAGCCTATGATTCATCTGAGAGTGCTAATTATTTATTGAAGTGTGTATTGAGATACATAGAGATGTAGGGAGGTGATACTTATTTGTAAATTTTTGTGATGGAATGTCATGTTAATCATTGGCTGGAAAATACCAAGAAGAATCAAATGAGTTATCTACGACATCAAGTGAAGCATCCTTCAGTTTATTACCAAGCCTTCTCAACTTTCACTGTGTTTCTGTAGATCACAGAACTGAAGAGAAAGTCTAAAAATAGGGAACTGTGTGCCCCTGCCCCCACCCAGTGCCCAGCATGTGTAATTGCTTTTACAGTTCACCATTGATCGGGCTCTGCCCAGAGCAGCTCTCTAAAAGCCCTGCTGCTGCTGCTGTACAGTAAAATGGATCTGTGTACTCTTAAGACCCTCTCGAGAGTTCTGTACTATGCCATCACTGAAGGGAAGGAATGAGAAGATGAGCCCGTTAGTACGCTGGGACCTGTACTCCTGAGCCTGCTGGTAACTGTTCAGAGGAATCTTCAGGTGACATGAGCTCATTATAGTTGGCATGGGCTATTTTCCTTCCACAATCTCTTTTGAACTTTTGACACTTCCTCTAGGGATATAATAGAACAAACCAGTTACGTTTCACTGTCTCACGATCCCTGTGCCATTCAGAAAGGAGCTCTCCTGGGGAGTTCAGCACATTCTGTGTTTCTAGGAAATCAAAAACATTACTTTTTATATGGAAATTGGATTTGCCATCATCAGCATTTCCCTTCCAGATCTCAGGTGTTCATGGACATCCTAGAAATAGGCACCCAGGTGCTCATTTATCACCACCCTGCTCCCTAGACCTCAGGTCTGTCTACGTGAATCACTCCAGGAGAGTAGGAATGCCAGACACCCCTTATTTCTAATCATGGTTAAAAGACTAATATTATATTTTGTGATATGAAGGTGATAGGTAGTTTTACATGACATTTGGCTCTTGACTGACATACAAATGCTTTTGCTGTAAGTCCTTCCCACTTCCATTTGCAATTTATAGATCTAGTAGAAATATATGCATTTGAAGGCAAGTCCACATGCTATAGGTTTTGCCTCTTGAATTGCTAAGTGATCCACTGCAAGACAGAATTATTAAATGATTTTAAAATTGAATACGTGATGACTAGCATTTTCACCTGTGCCTAGATGGCCACAAAGAGATAGCCAGGGGTAATTTAAACCCATTAGTGAATATAATTCTCTTTAGTGATCTTATTTAATCTAAACACAGTAGATAAGCTACATTGACTATACAGCTTCAAGGTTATTGATAGATATGGGAAAAATTGATGAAATAAAATCCTCTAATTTATGCTTCAAAAGAACAAGTGTTTTAATGATTTTTCTCATTGGTAAGGCAAAAATACTTGATATCCAGTTAAATAAGGAAATATTTATTTATCTCACAGTTTGTAGAAGCTCCAATCTACAATTGACTGATTCCAAGGCATCAAAGAGGACAGTTCATGGAGGCCAAAAGAGAGCAGAATAACAAGGGACAAGGACAGCTCTTTTTATCCCCTTTGTCTTATCTAAGCTACTTAGAGTAGCACTCACACCCTTAACCCCAGTACCCTTGTTCCTAGCATTTCACTATGAATCAATCAAGCATTTCACACATGAGATCCAGCCACCTATTAAAAGATCCCCCATAAGTCTTGGGGGGGGGCATCTAGAAACAAGTCATAAAGTTCCACCCCTGCCCTCCAATGATTCATGCAAATCCTGTTATATAAAAGGCATCTAAGGCTGGGGAGGCAGCTTAATGGCTTAAGTACCTGCCTGATAAGCACAAGATCCTAAGTTTTATCCTTGTTACAAAAAGAAAAAAATGCATTTGGCCCATCTCTGAGTTGGCAAAGTCCTAACAATTTCAGTATTGCTGAAAAGTCCAACTGTCAAAGCTATGAGATTTAAGGCAAACTCTTAGCAGTAAGCCCCTTACAAATGGTAGAAAAGTTAAATACTTCCAACATGTAGTGTCACAAGATAAGCGTTCCATTCCAAAAGATGCCAGTAGAGGGATACAGAGGAACTGGACCAAAGCAGGTACAAAATCCACCAAGGCAGATGTTAAGTACTATAGTTCCAAGTGCAGCATTCAAGGCAAGTTGTGAACTTGAAAGTCTGGGTGACTCTACCCATATAGCACTGTGAGTGGTTGTAACTCATGTGACTCCTCTCTTGGGCCTTCTCTGATCTCTCCTTGCAGTTTTCCATAGACTAGCCATGTTTTTTTCTCCAGGCTGCAGTGTAACTTCAGTATCACACTCACAGATTCACACACTGCTCTGTCAGGGATACAGTGGTGCCTGGCCTCTCAGGCTTTCTTCTGAAATTTAGGTGGAAGCTTTCATGACACCACAGCTTTTGCATACTGCATACACCTACAACCAATACCACATGAATGATGTGAAAGTCTGCTGGCAGCTGGAGCAGTAGCCAGGCTTCTTTCTCTCTTGGCTGTAGGGACTCAGAGGCTGTGAACCAAACCTGGAGGAACAACTTCACTAGGTGGCTGCCATTCTGGAACGTGGTGCTCTGAGGCTCTCTTCTCAAAGCAAAATGTTTCATTTTTGCCATCCCAAGCCTAGAGTCCTGCTAGCTCTTGTACCGTGCTAAGGCCAAGTATTCCATTGTCTTCTGAAATACCTGGCCTTTTTGTGCTGCTTTTTGCTATTCCTTTTGGGGAATAATTTATCTTCTTTTGGAGAACAACTTCTCATCACTTCAGGCACTGCTCTACTGGATCTGCCATTCTAGCCAAACCAACAACATTTTGAATCATTCCAATGGGAAAGAAAGAAATATGTAAGAAATTAAGAAGAGAAAATGACCATCAATTGAAAAAAAGGAGATAAAACAAATTATTCATTAACTGGTCCTTTCCACAGACTACTAGAAATCCTCCAAATCAGTCTTCTTACACACATGGCTATGTCTCTTCCACTTCTCCTGTCCTTCTCAACTCAATAATTCTTTCCTTCCTTTTTTTGTATTTTAGGGTAGGGTCTACAGAGTGTTTGGGGTCTCACCAATAGATCAGACTCATAGTGATCCACCAGTTTACAGCTTCCCAAGAGCTGGGATTACAGGTGTGTGCCACCACAGCCAGCCTCACTTGCCTTGTAAGTGTACCCTTCAGGCAGGGCTGTCATGGTAGCTCTGGGGATCAAACCCCTGGCCCATGCACCTGCTTGCAGGTGCTTTAATCCACTGAGCTATTTGCCCAGCCAGTTCCTTCCTTTTAAATATGATCATTCCTTTTTCCCAGTATCTGTTGTATTCTTTAGATTTTATTTTTTCTTTCATGTTCTCACACTAAGGAGACAATACAATGTTTACACATATGGGTCTGATTTATTTCACTTAAGAGTATGGTCACTTATTTTATCAATAAAAACTTCAAATTTATCCTTTTTTATAGGAGAATAATACTCCATTGTGTAAAGATACCACATTCTCTCTATCCATTCCTCTATTGATGGGCATTTGGATTGTTTCCAAGATTTAGCTAAGGCACATTGCACTGCTATGAACATAGGTGCATACATATCACTGTGAAATGGTGTTTTTAGTTCTTCTGGAAAAATACCCAGGAGGACATTAGCTTGGTCAAATGGGATCTCCAATCTTAGGTTTTTGGGGAGTCTTCACACTAATTAGCAAAGTGATTGTTTTAGTCTACATTCTCACTAACAGTGGACAGAGAGATTCATTTTCCCCACAGCCCTTCCAGCATTTGTTATTGGCTGGCTTCTTGATTTTAGCCATTCTTTTTGGGATGAGATGGAATCTCTGTGTTGTTTTAATTTGCATTTCTTGAGTGACCAATGGCATTATTTTTCATATATTTACTGTATATATACATATATATATATATACATACATACATACATTATTTTTATTTTTTTTGTTCTCAACTCAGTAATTCCTTCATTCCTTTTTTTGTATTTTAGGCCAGGGTCTACAGAGTGTTCAGGGTCTCACTACTAGATTGGACTCATAGTGATCTACCTGTTTACAGCCTCCCAAGAGCTGGGATTACAGGCGCACAAAATTAGATATATTAGTTATGAATTAGTTACTATTAGCTAAATTACTTATGATGCTGAAATGTTATTTTTTAAGCTTTTGTAGAAAAGTACTAAAGTTGTCAAAAAGTACCTCTTATTAAAATCTGGTAACAAAAAATAAGAAATAAAATTTAGCAGGCTGGGTGTATACTTCAATGGCAAAACTCCTGTCTAGTGCTGAGTCCTTGATTTCAATATCTAGCACTGCAGAGAGACAGACAGACAGACACAAAGAGGAAGGAAGGAAGGAAGGAAGGAAGGAAGGAAGGAAGGAAGGAAGGAAAGAAGGAAGGAAGGAAAAGAGGGATTACTCTTCAGCCAAAATAAATGTCCAAGTGGCTTATTAATCAGACAACAAAAGTCACTTCAATTATTGATAAAAATTTCATTAAACTGGTAAGTCAGGCATAGTGGCACAGTCCTATAATCCTACCACTAGAGACGATGCAGTAGGAGGATCTCGATGAGCTCAAGATCAACCTTGGCTTCATAGTGAGAGTTCAAGGCCAGTTCAAGGCCTAAATTACAAAGTGAAGCCCTATATTTTGAAGTGTTATGAACTTATTAATATTATGGTGAGAATAATGCTCAAATTCTCATGGAAACTGAGATACTAGTATTGTCAGTCAATTGTGAATTTAAACAGCAAAACATCTAATTCCAAAAGTAGGACTGGAAATCCCATTCAAGCCAGCTATCCACCCACTAGTAATTTTCCCAGAGGAGCTGAAAACATGATATACGTGTACCTATGTTTATATCAGCACAATTTGTGATAGCACAATCTTGGAAAGAACAAAGATGCCCATCACATGAGGAATGGTTGAAAAAGATGTGGTAGGGCCAGGGAGATGGCTCGGTGGAATAAGCAGTTCTCTGGCAAGCACAAGGGCCTGAGTTCAATCCCCAGTTCCACCAAAAGTTAAAAAATATACTTGTTTGCCAGGGAGATAGCTCAGTGGAATAAGCACTTCCCTGGCAAGTGTAAGGGCCTGAGTTCAATCCCTGGTTCTGCCAAAAAACACACAAAAAAAAGACATATACTTTAGGGGCCAAGGAGATGGCTCAGTGGAATAAGTGCTTCCCTGGCAAGCACAAGGGCCTGAGTTCAATCCCTGGTTCCA
>PVKA01005668.1:0-31165 GCA_004027165.1 Ctenomys sociabilis | reverse complement strand
GAAATCAAAAGAAGAAATACAAATAGAAAGGTATAACAACAACTGAAAAGAATTTCGTCAGATACTTAGGGTAAACTGAACTGCATATGTTGCAGGGAACTAATCAGCTTCTCTTTTGGATGGTTAACAACCTAAGTTTGCAGATCAAACATTGGAGAAATGGAAGGGCTGCAAGCTCAGCCAACATTCTGGCCCTAGCCTTTCAAGGTCACTGAAGATTCAGGACATAGGAGAACCTGTGCTATAACATCATGTGCCCCAAATTTTCTGATCAAGGAGATTATGGAGCCACAGAGGAATGCTATCAATGATCTGTATCACAGTGGGCCTGGGGAGAGTCACATGGAGAGAAAACTTTCTCTCAGGCTTTCCCAGAGAGCTAACTGGTCAAGCAATGGCTGTGACTCATCCACATGGCTGACACTGACAGAGGACCTACAGAGTGAGCTATGGGGTTATAGGATGAACCCTGAGGGGACTTGACTGACTTCATCAGATATAACAGTCACATTTTATTTTATATAGGTCTTGCTTTATCTCAGTCTTAACCATCCAGCAAAAATGTATAAAAATGAGGTATACAAAATAAGGCCATTATAATAAGCTAAGCTGGAAATGGCTCTAGTCAGCAACTTCTTCGGATAACCCACTATTATTGTGGACTGCTGGACTGTGTTGGATTGTTTCACTGAATTCAAGCACCTATAATAATTGAATGACAATAGAATACCCATCTCTACAGGACTAAACAAAAAAGGGGGATGCAAAGGAAGAACCATTCTGTGTTTGTATAAACAGTACAGTTAGGATAAATATGCAATACTTCTGCATAACTCTGTGCAGAGAAACATTTGCACTAATAGTGGTTGGACAGGATAACCTGTCAGCTTCATGTACTATGGATAACCACTAGGAAGATAACAATGTAAAAGTATTAATTATTGAAACTGTACTATAATTCAGCTTTAAAAAAAGATAAGTATACAGCTACATTCTCTTAATTTGTTGATTAGAGACATCTGCTCTAATAGTGTTTTTAAATAGAATATCATGTATGCACCTAGTTCAACAAAAGAAACACTATGTAAACAATATGCAATATATTAATTATTGAATATGTCCTACAAATTTGATTTGAAACTCTCATTGCTTTTTGTTCTTCAATAAAATAAAATAAATCTGTAAATCTTTACATACATGCACATATTATCAACCATTTAACATACTGTACCCAAATCTAGGAATTCCATTATTGACAATTTATGCCATAGAAATGAATTCAATGGATTAAACTATAGTTTAAAATAAAAAAAATCATTTTGTCTTTTGAAGGGTGAAGATCTTGCTGAAAGTGCTCTCCAGTTCATTCAGTCTGTCAGTGGCTTTGAAGCGACCACATAATTAGTCTCTGAGTAGTCTGCATGGAGCAGTTATAGCTGAGATAATTACAATGCTGAGAAAGAACTAATTCAACACAATCTAAACTAAAATATGCTGAGATGTATGAAGCACAGTGGACATTAGTCAGACCACTGTGGAATACAATTGAGTCTTCCATGGGTTTAAACTTTATTTGTATCAATTGAGCCTGTCTGTTTCTGTGAGATGTTGTCAGAAATCAGATCTGTATCTCCAGACTTGTCCTATCACGCAGTACTTTCATGTGTGGTAATAACATCTTAATGCAAATTTTTGAGAGCAGAGCTGAGACTGAAACTTCCCAGAATAAGACATGCTCTCAAGCACCACTGCTACACAATAAATGGTTTGGAAATTACTTTTTGCTGCAGAATTGGCAGCACTTTTTGATGAACCTAATCTAAAATTATAAAGCAAAGCAATCTGATGTCATACAAAAATCATTTTGGTGATGACCAATATTCTTTGAATCATAAGTAATGGTAAGTTACATTATAAGCTTTCTTTACTATAAAACTTGATAAATGAAGCAATTTCAGGATATATTTACTGAGCACATACTGTAGGCCTAATAAGGGCTTTAGACTTGCAAATATAGAAGGAACTCTCCTATTTCAAAATGTTTTTAACTCCTAGCTCTACCTGAAATTGGAAGTAATTAATCTTTAGTGCCTTAACTTGCTAAAAGAAATTATCAACAGAAGACTTTTGTGCAAATCTACAAATCCCTTCAAATAATAAATATGCACAATTAAAATCACATGCTTGTGACCAGATACTTCTATTTGAAATAAATTTCCTGCATAGACATTTACAAAGATGAAAGATATTAAGTCTCAATATGGATTTGCATTAATGAATGAGCACTGGCAATTGATTTTGGCAAAAGGAAACTAACTCTAAACCTCTATTAAGTTTTCGTCCATCCTCTCTAAGTAAAGAACTTTATAGCTTTACTTTCTTCTTCATCAGATATTTTTGTCCATTAAAACTTAGTGTAAATTCCTACTCTGGCATCTGAACCCAAAGCCTTCACACTGAGCTCTTATACATCTGCAGCCTTGTTCTATTTTTTAATTTTGAATCGGTGTCTTACCACGTCAATAAGTTGCTTAGCCTGGCTCAAACTTAAGATGCTCTTGCTTTATCCTCCCAGAGTGCTGAGATGTCAGACATATATCACTATGACTCTCTCTCTCTTTCTTGAACTCAGGGGATTGAACTCAGGCCCTTGCACTTGCCAGGCAAGCACTTATTCCACTGAGCCATCTCTTTGGTCCCTGAACTATTTCCCCAGCCCTGTTTTCTCTCTTTTTATGTAAGTACCTATATGACATTTCCAGTTATACCTCTTGACCTATAGTGCTTGAAATAATGCCTGATTTTTGTTACATTTAATATTTACTACTCTTCTTTTGAAAGTTTGCTAACACCTGCATTGAAGCAAGAGTCTGCAAATGTTAATTAAATTTAAATTGCTCAATGAATTTGCAGGTATCTAAATATTTTAGAATCATATTTTGAGATTAAATATGCTAGATGAAGAAGGGCAAATAGGAAAAGTTGCATGCTGCTCAGGTTGATTTTAAGTCTAATTCAAGATTAATTATGATATCTGTTGGGAAAACCATGATTCTTTAGAAATGGGCAGTAGCAACTTTTTGATTTTTCAGCAAAAATTCATGTGGAAATTATTATGATCAAACCATTCTATTTACATCAGTTTTAACAATCTTGTTAGGTGATTTATAACAATAATGATATTCATATACATTAGAGGTTATTTGAATTAATTACATTCAGTATACTGTGTTCTATGTCTGGCTGGTTTACATTTGACCATCACTAGGTGTTACTAATGTCATCATTAGGTTTTTTTTTTTACATCTTCAAGGTTGGCTGTAGAAAGAATATGGCATTTCTCATTCATTAATTCCATAAATGTTCTTTGTGCCCTTATTTTGTGCCAGACATTAACGCAGATACCTGATAAAAATACATTACACAAAATATAAATGAAGCATCCCTTCATAGGGTTTGATTTTTTTCTCTTAAGTTTTGAATTATTACTCTCAGTATAAGCTCTGGTACATAAAAACAGTTGCCAAACTCCTTAAAAATAGAATTTATATCATAGCATTCAAACAAGTTTGTACTAAGTGGGTCTTATTGTCTAAAGACTACTGAGACCAAATATGACTACAAAAATGAATCATTTTTAAGAAGCATCAAAGCTTTACCATAAGTAGAAAGAAAATATTTGATTGATAATTTGCTTGAAAAACAAAATTTAAGGCTTGTTCATAGCAAGCAGTAATACGCAATCAGATGTGTCCAATCTTACATAACTGTTAACCTGAGCAAAAGATTTAATGATAAAAATAGATAATATTTCAAGTATTGCTAATCAGCTATTCTTGTTTTGAAAATCTGTAACCTAAGTATTGTTGTATGTTAATCTATTTCTGTTTTTGTTTCTGAATTTTTGTTCTTGCACTTTTTACTTTTTAAAATACAATAAAATTAAATTTAAAAACACAATTAAGAAATATAGGGCCGGCCAAACAGCTCAGCAGATTAAAGCACCTGCAAGCAGGAACAGGGGCCATGGGTTTGATCCCCTCGCCTGCTGCACTGGCCCCACCCCCAGGGTGTGCTGAGAAGGCAACTGAGACAGGGCGTGGTGGTGCGGGCCTGTAATCCCAGCTCTTGGGAGGCTGTAAATGGGCAGGACTCCACAAGTCCAGTCTAGTAGTGTGACCCTGAACACCAGTAGACCCTTTCCTAAAATACAATAAATAAATACATAAAATGAAAAAATATGAATGTACATTTTCATTTAATTAACATTTAATGTATATATGCCCCAACATTTTAAAAAATGAATCAAGGTTTACTTTTGATATATGAGTCTTAATTTTTCTAACATTGCATGTCAACATAAAATACCCTTAATCTCATAGTCAGCTTTTCAGAATGATCATAAAAATTAGTCTGTATTACTTAGATAAAAATGTAGGTGCTTATATAACAATTGTCTTCTCAAGCAAATGACTTTGCTATGTTCTCGTTACTAAGACAAAATACCCAGTACCCAAAGGAGAAAAGCTTACAGTTCACAGAGGTGTCCATCCAGTTAGCTGGCTCCAAGACAGGGAAACACACTAGAGAGACATGCAGAGGAGAAACAGCTCATGGCAGAGCGGGTGGAAAGCAGGAGCAGCAACAGCAGCAGGCAGCAGGGAGCAGGCAGCAAGACTCCCTTTGCCTTTATCCCATCCAGGATATAACCTTGTAAGTTTTTGCGTGGTGCCACTCATGCCTTGAGTGAGATTCCTATTACCTACAAGAATAATGCTAAACCAGCCACTGGACTAATTTATTTTCCACATCCTTGATCCACACTCACACAACCTAGATGCAGCCAGCTCTTTAAAGCCCCAGGTATGAGTATATGAAACTTTGGGGAAATGATCTAGATACAACCTATTACATCCAGTTTTATGAATGTGTGTCTAACATTGATACTAAAATCACTTTGTCTTGAAGCATCTTCTGTTATGATCATTGGCCACACTGTCTTGTGAATGGTCCAAATTTTCCATAGCCATTCTTTTCAATGGCTTTCTTTCCAAAAGTATTTCTGTGGTTTCATTAAATCCAGCATGTTCATCAAATTTTAATATTGACTTAACAATCGATTTGTATTCTAATTATTGTACTTTGTTGTTTTGAATTAGTTAAACCAGATCAGTCAAGTATGATATTAACTCAGTGAGGCAGAAAAGAATGCTGGTGACAATCACAGCTTTTAGAATGAATAGTCACAAATTAAATGATCTGTGAATATTTTTTATTGATGGATTGATGGATTGATTTTTTTCTTACTTCTCCAGCTCTAACATTGAACATTTTAATAATAAATATTTAGCAAAAATGGTTCCTTATAGTTAAGAATTAAACACAAAATTTTGGTCTTCAAATCCAAAAAGAAAACAAAGTAATGAATTTGCCTTTCTTCTAGAGAATATAGAGATGGCAGAACTGCCTAAAATCTGTATACGTTAATAAACTTTTGAAGGAAAGCAGTAGTCATGTCTTGTTTTGGAAATTTGGAACACTGAGTCAGAGGTAGGGAGCTACTTAAACTGAAGCCTTTAAGTGAGCTTCCTTTACCCCCAAAAGAACTCCCCTGGCCTCTATTTTCTCTCACCTCCTGTTTAAACTGCCAATCAATAATTAAGACTGAAATCAAAATCAGCACAAATGTCATACCTTTTAATGCAACCCAACACTAAACATCTACATAGCTGTGAGAATAATCTGGAAAAAAAATTTATTGGGACTGGCTTCCAAAATGTCCATAACAAAACAAAATGTAAAGTCTGTTCATTCAGAGACCAGAATGGTATATTATGAAGCTTTGTAAAAATGCATTGAGAACTTTTTAAATAGATTAGACACTGTAAGTGATTTTCTTAAACACAGGCTCAGTAACTCCTTTCTGTATACGAAATCCCCACACTTTCTTAGCTTGTCATGTCGATAGTGTGATTTTGTAAATAGCAGAACAAATGGAAGGTAACTCGTGCTAGAAAAATCAAAGCATTGAAAGGCCACTGCAGAAGTGGAAATAAGCTTCCCCCAGATGTCAGAGTTCTTGTGTGCTAGTCTTGTTTGTCCTCTAATTAAATTCCAAGGGAAGCTGTTTGCCTCTCATGGGACATCTGCCTCCTTCAGGGTAGAGGGTTGAGGGGCTGAGGCCTTGACCTGCTCCCTCTTGCCTCAAGGAGAACCAGAACAGCTAACACCTCTTGTTTTAGTTCACAGAATGAATGTCAGTGTCTGAAAATTACACATATTTAGGGAAAAGAAGTTCAAGTCCTGCTCCACCATGGAATCACTACAATTTGGAAACATAACATTAGTTATGTGTTTAGTGATATTTTACCAAGATTTTTTAATGTAGCACATGAGTACAAATAGCAAATACTTAGTGAAAGGTGAGGACTATAAAAGTATAGTATTTAAGTGATAATCCAATCTTAAAAGTCTAAAATAATTCACATAAAATATCTTGTCAAAACAAATGTCTATAAGAATTTTAAATAACTTTGTTTGTTTCTCTTTTATTTCAAGCAAAAATTTGTAAATTGTTTTCCTAAGGTAGAAACACCAGATTTAGTTTCAATATGAACACAAATTTATTGAGTATAATTTGAAAAAGTTTAGGTAACACATTTTATAAAAATATAGAGGAGAGTTTAACAAGGGATTCTAAATGCTCCATTTTTCTATGGTATTGTTTGCAGCTACTAAATGGTGCTTTCTGCACTTTAAAAGCAAATTTCAATCTACTATGGGAACATATTTTGTAATATTATTCCCCCTGATGGGAAACAACAGCATTCTTTGAGAAAAATACTTAAGTCTTCATTACATCACTTAAAAGTTGTGGAACTCTAATCGTGTTGTTGAAGCTCCCCAGTGCTCAATTTGCTTCTTTCTGTATTAAGTCTGTACTAAAGAGTCAGCTTCACACTCTGGGATGTTTTCAAAACTTTGAATCAATGAGGTCTAAAATATCTGTTAATAAATGCAGCAATTTTTTTTTTTTTGCAATTTGCATCATTTTATGCTGGTAGGAAGAAGCATCTGCAAAGCAGAACATAGACTAAAAATTCGGTTTTTCAAAAAGCACACATTCAGAGTCCATCGCTGTTTATGCATAATACAGGGTGACTGGCAGAGGCTGTGCAAGGCACCTGTAAAGCTGCCCCCTGCCACTCCTGTAGCATCTTACTCTACCTTACCCTTCTGAGGACAGATGTATTTGATTGAAGACATCACTGGTCTCTCACGAAGGAATTCACAGATTAATTCAACAGTAGCTACTGAGCACTCACGTCCAAGGTGTTAGCCCCAGAATCACCCATATCTAATCTTGTGGTTTCTCTCTCCTAGGACCCACCGACCTCAGCATGAAGAGGCAGTTGGCCACCAGCTCAGGATCGTCCAGCAGCTCAAGCTCCAGACCGCAGCTGAGTCCAACTGAAATCAATGCTGTGAGACAGCTTGTGGCAGGATATCGGGAATCAGCTGCATTTTTATTGCGTTCTGCAGATGAACTGGAAAATCTCATTTTACAACAGAACTGAGTCGAATGATGACCGTATTCACTGAGTTCTAAATTTGCAGTTTCCACTAATGACATTTTGATTTCCCAGCAGAGATACTTCTGGTCTTACTGCACAATCTTTTCAGAAAAATACTTCCATTATGCCACATTGTCCCTGATCCATAAAATGATGTGTTAAGGTGCTTCAAAGGAACTCTGACCTCTGAAGTACTTGAGATGCTTAAGTGTGTCCAGCCTATTGCTTTTTGTTTTACTATGTCAGCATAACTATCATGGGCAAACAAGGCTGCATATTCTTAACTCAAGGATAAAATGGAAGAAGCTTGTGGTATTTAAAAAAAAAGTAGTTCAAGATCCAACTGAAACATTAGTGGAATTCGCTGCTGACTCATTGGACCGAAAGCTGAATTACCTGGCAAAAAAAAAAAAAAAAAGAGCCAAATTCTTGTTGCTACAGAATATAACAACAATGAAAAGGATCTTGTATTTTAAAATAATATGTAATTTTTATAAAAAGAAAACTTGTTTTTCATTCAGAATTGTCATTTTTACTTTAGTAACTTTTTCATAGGTCCTAAAAGAAAACTGTTTTGAGAAAATACTGTAAGTACCTTTTCCATATCCCTTTGCCTCCTCCTCTTTCCAAATTCTTTCTACAAAAAAAAAAAAAAACAAACTAGCCTACGTTCTTAAAATTGTCACATCAGGAACTACTTCTAAGAGAAGCCTGCAATTCTACATGGATACTTGTCTCAAAAAATAAAAATAAAAAGTTAAAAATCCACTCCATACTGCAACTTTCCCATAGCAGTTTTCATCACAGAATTTTTTTCAATGTTCATGTCGAGGAAACACTTCACGCCTTGGTTCCTTTCGAGCTGCTCACTCCCGATTGCCGCTGCGGTTGTATAAGCACCCCTCCAGCAGCAACTGGATGTAGATGACTGAATGTTGCGAGGTTGCAAGTGACAATCCGAAAATTTGCACTCTTGTGTGTAGTTTTCTTTTCATTTATCTCTTTCAGAAATATTTCCCAAAAGACCATTCTGTCTTCTGGTATGATTTGTATAATTTGCAGTTTTAGCTAAAAATAAAGAACTGTCAGCGGATGCAGCTGCGACTTAGAATGAACTTCTCCCTCTATACTTTTGCCCTTCTTTCTTCTTTTCCAGTGTTGATACACTTGAGTGATGATTTCTTTGTGCACAGAGGCAAGCCTATGTTAACATGCTTAGGAAGAAGTACTTTAGTTGATACTTCTTGTACAATTATTTATTTCTGTCGACGAGCTTCGGTTGGATTACAAATCTTTTGTGCATTCCTCAATTTGCCTTATTTCATGTAAAATTAATGTCATTCAGTTTTTGACAATGAGTTGAAGGCATCAGTGGTATTTCTTATCTACTTGTCGCATATAGTTTTTCAAGTAATGACTGTGATGGTGACCAAGTAATGAGCACTTTTCCTTGTAACTGTGGACATTGCTATGCTTTTTTTCTTCTAGTGTTTCTAGAATTACTATTCCTTACAGTTACGTAAACAAAAAATGCAAAAAAAAAAAAAAAAAAGAGAGAACTTTTGTGATACTGTTGGTGAATCTAATGTGAAAATCTTATTGAAATATGAGTATTTTGGAAATACATAGATGCACAAACATCTTTTATGGTGTGGATTTAGAGTTTGCTTATTTAAATGAAAAATCAAAAAATTGAGGGCTGGTATAATTTTTCTCTGTTTTGTTTGGTTTTAATAAACAAATTTCTGTGTTAAACAATGGTTGTGAAACCTTATAAGTTTTCTGCATATCGTGATGGATGGTTTTTAACAATTTAAAATTGGAAATCCTATTTTGTGACTACCATTAGCAGATTTGGGACTCCAAAATTATTTCTCAAATACATCCCAAGGTTCCCCAAAGCCTCAACATACAGTCTAACAAAGAAAGTATTTTAAGAAGGAGTAAAGAAAATCCTAAAGCACCCCAATTTGATTGTTTAAATCTTATTTAAGAATATATGTGCTATCCTTCATCCCTCATGCTTTCAGGAGTAACCTAGCCCTTTCCATCTTTCCAGACTTAAAGAGATGCTCACACTCTTTTTAAAAGTACCTATATTATATGTGGGGCATGGTTGTAGTAGCATTTAGTGGCTCTGACATAATTTCCATCTCATAGATTAACACTCAGGCTGGAGTTTAATATACAGATAAAAATTTCTTTTATTTATTTATTTATTATTTTATTGAAGTATAAATATCAATCAGACAGTTTCAAGACACCTTAACAAGACAGATTCGTTAAATTAATACATTGCAAACTGTTTTCATAATGTTTTGGTATCGTACAAGGTGCATACATGATATATTTACAGATATTATTTTAGTAGATGTCTCTTATCAGTAAATTAAGAGTGTAGCTGCTTACTTATCTTATTTTTTATACCTGAATTATATAAAAAATTCAGTAATTATTTTCCTAGTGGATGACCATATTACTAGAAGCTGACATAATATACTGTCCAACCACCATTAGTGCAGATCTTGCCTCTCGTAGGATTATGTAGAAGCACAGTGTTATCTATCCCAACTGTACTGTCCATACACACACATCATGATTTTTTCTTTCTACAACCCTTCCTTTGTCTACACCTGTCCAAAGTGGGCACTCCATTGTCATTCAACTAACTTAGGTGCTTGAACTCGACACTATAATCCAACACAGTCCAGCATTCCACAATAATAGTGAGTTATTCAAAGAAGTTGTCGACCATAGCCATTTACAGATCAGCTTAATATTATGGCCCCGCTAAGTATACTTCATTTTTATACTTTTCTGCTGGATGGTTAAGACCTAGATAGAGCAAGACTTATGTACCAACACATGAACTTTATATTTCTTATGTGGTCAGTGAAGTCCTCTCAGGGTTTATCTTGTAGTCCTGTACATTATTCTGTAGATCCTTTGTCTGTGTCATCCATGTGGATGAGTCACGGCCAATGCTTGACCAGTTTGCTCTCTGTGAGAGCTTGAGAGAAAGTTTTCTCTCCATATGACTCTCCCCAGGCACACCATAGAACTTCAATCTCTTTCCTCTGTGGCTCCATAATCTCCTTGTTCAGAAAATTTGGAGCTCACCTGAGTTGCATGATGTTGCAGTACAGGTTCTCCTATGTCCTGAGTCTTTGCTGACCTTGAAAGGCTAGGACCAAAATGTTAGCTGGCCTTGTGGCTCTTCTGTTTCTCCAACTCTGACTTGTGAACTTACAGATAAGAATTTCTTAATCATGATAATGAAGCAAATGGAATACAGTAGGTAAGTCCCAGTCAAGTGCTCACTTTTATTTCATCATCCCTTGTAATTCCCTCACCTGTTCACTAAGGGCTAAATTCCTCAATGTCTTTTGTTTCTTCTGCTTTTATCTGGCAGAGTGAGGGCCCCGAGACTCCCATCATTTCCTTGCCAGAGCAGAGCTCAAATGAAGTGCCAGTACAGTCACTTTGTAACCCGTACCCAAAGAACAGCCTGGTCTGTTTGACGGTCTGTCACAGAAGCACAAAGACATCACAGCTCTCTGTAAAAGCTTCAGAGAAATGCAGGAAAAATTCATATTCTCACTGAAATGAAGCAGTGGGAAACTATCAACAGCACAGGCAGAAGTTTCTGTCCTTTCAGCCAGTTTCCTATTATAGATGTAGGGTCAATGAGAAAATATTCCCTGAACTAGCTGTGGACAACACAAGCATAGTCACTGGAAACTTTTTACACTGTGTAACTCAATAATAAAACACTACTTAAGGAGCACCAGATGAATGAAAACCACCACACACTGTTTACTTAAACAATGAAAGGCATTTGTTTCCTTTACTTCTGAAAATAATGTGATAATATTAACACAGTTTCTCTCCATCCTATAAGAGAGGCTCAGAAAGACCCTGCATGGGCTTCAATGATAGTTCTGTGGCCTATGTGCCTGCCTGGCAAGCATAAGGACGCAGGTTCGATCCCCTGCACTGATCCCCCATGAATAGCAAGACCTTGCACCAAATAAATAAAAGATTAATAAAGAGCCTGCAACTGCAATAATTTAGGGAAATCTGTCTCAAAAAAATCAAACATTAGGGATAGAGTAACTGTGAGTGGAACCTGGATTTAGTCCCCACAGGGGGTGAGGGGAAGAAAAGGAGGGGAGCAAATTGGAAGAAACATCCCACTCCTGGGACTGCAAAGACAGTGGGAGCTGTAACTGTCATTTGAGCACAGACACACCTGATGCTGGCCCCTCCCTATTGGTTGGAATCATCAGGGCTTCCAGGTACAGAATCATTATATCCTATGCTAAGTCTTGGATACAGGCTTTTATACTAAATTTTAGCAGTTTTATTCATGCAGATAAATCACAGTTATTAAATTAGTTGACTAAACACAGAGATAGTGGGTTATAGAATTTTAATTTCCTTCAAGTTATTTTCTCTGCAAATAAAAAGAGCTACAATAAAATACATCACTAATGAAAATCAAATACTCATGGCATGATAGGGAGACGCAGTGACTTTTGAACAACAGTGGGTGCCAATATTGAATCTTGTAAGGAGAGATTAAAAGGGATTATCTAGTTAAGCTCATAAAGAGAAACTTCATTAATCCTGACACCATGAATGCAGATGTCATTCAGACTGGTATTTTTATGTCAAAAATGTTTTCAGCATTCAAATGGACCGTGTTTCAGGATATAGCTCAAAGAAAAAAATACAGCCGATATACATTAAAATGTTTATCTTCTAATGTATTATTGGGGTGCAGAAATTTGCTAAAGTAAGGATTGAATACAAATGCTCAGAAGCTTGTGGTTTGAAAGACATAAAGTACTACTGATACATAAATCTATTTCCAGGGCTGGGAAGTAGCATAAATGCCTGTGTCACAGGTCCTGAGTTCAGTCCCCAATACTGAAAAAAAAACCTCTATTTCCAGTCATAAAGTCAATCATGTTTGGTATTAATATGTTATTTTTCTGGTTACAAAAAACTTGGGGTAATATGCAAAAAGAAACAAAGAAAAATAAATCCAGGACTTCATAAAGAACATTTTATAGTTTATCTTCAGATTTTTGTCTAAAATGTACATAAATATTTTATGTTGGATTTTGCTAGGTTAGTGTTTTATCATTTTTTAACTTAATGATACACTGTTGATATGTGCTACATCATCTACTATTCTTAAATTATTTTTAATGATTGTATAGTATAATATCATATGAATGTGCCTGTATTTATTTTTTACTGCTATTGTACCAAATATCCACAAACAACATACAGTTATTACAGCTGTGAAAGATAGAATGTTTCACTGAGCTTAGATCGTGGTGTTGAGTGGACTTTGCTCTTTGGAGGCTCCCCAAGGAGACTGCAGCTTCTAGAGTCTACCTTCTTTCTCCTCCAAAATATTTGAGAGTCTTATGGGTACACTGGGACCAGCTGGATAATACAGGGTAATATCTTTCTACTAAGATTAGCTAATTAACAACTTTAATTCCGTCTACAATCACAGAGGCTTACTCTGATACATAACAAACACCTTCACAGATTCTGATAATTAGGACATGGATATCTCTGAGGAACCATTATGCTACATTTACAGTGCTTTAATTTGATTTCCTTTTCAATTTTTGAAAAATATCTTTCTGTATCCAGTTGTATTTGTCCACTCACTCACCAAGAAAAAGCCTCAGTTATTTTACAAATAATTTTAAGTTGCTGTTTTTCTTTCCTATGAACTATAAAAGGTATCAACTTTTGGAAATCACTTTAATGGGATTTTCCAGGAACATCTCTCATTCAAGTTAAAGGTAATAACAAATATGATAAAGGTGTAGATATATCTTTCAAGGGAAATAAAGCAAAAATACCTCTGGGCCCATTCCCCACATTGTTTTCCTAGAAACGGTTTCTACCCAAGAAATTCCCTGAGATGTTTGCAAGACTCCAGCTCATTAGGTCAGAAGGAATGCATGGTGATTCAAAGCTTAATTAAACTCTATGAGCAATTCGAGTACTTTCATAACTAATGATAAGCAGCAATGGCTTTTCATTTACTCCAAAGAATTAAAAGATATAGTTAATGTTAGGTGTGATTAGACGACATATCTTTTAAAAATGAGCATTTAGCCATAACATAGCTATTGAATTTAGAACAACCATTTGAGTTGAAAAAGTCGTTTGTTGCTTTCATTTCTTTGCTAGAACAATTTTCTATTTCCATACTAGGAACTTTAGGCCCCCCATTTACTACTATTAACTCGCCTCTCACCAAGCCCATCAGGTGAAAGATGATCAAAGATCATTGTCAGGATGATTTGTAATGTGATGAGAAAAGATAATATGACAAAAAGTACGGGCCGTAGAAACCAAAGCTGTTTCTGAAAGTAAGGATTGACACAGGTATTCTCCCTTGAGACTTTTTATTTCTCCTCTAGTTTATTGGGGATGTCATTAGATCGAGCTGCCTGTAAGAGATGTCTTGTATTAAATAAAGTTATTCTTGGAAGGCCAAATAGCTAGTGTCTGCAAAAAGGTTCAGGGGTCAGAGTTTCAATCTTTGGGCCTGTTTTACTGGCCCTACCCCCAGGGCACACGGCGATGGCAATTAAGACTAGGCGTGGTGACACAGGCCTGTAATTCCAGCTCTTGGGAGGCTGCAAACAGTCAGATCACTATGAGTCCAGTCTAGTAGTGAGACCCTGAATGTCCTGTAGACCCTTCCCTAAATAAATCAATGAATAAATAAATAAATAAATGTATTCTTTTGTAGTGACAGTACTAGCAGCCAGATCATTCTTAATTTCTTGGTGATAGGCAATTACTGAGTTTGGCCATGAAACAAATCCAGGGAATAGCTAAGTTTATTAACACCTTCTAATTCCTTGAGTTATTTTTTCTTTACCTATTCTATGCAGGACATTGAACTCTGGTACAGAAAATTGCTATTTCTGATCCAATGAGGAGAATATTCCGATCCAATGAGGAGAATATTCTGATCCAATATTGAGGCGAAAAAGAGAAGTATGAATGATAGCAATGCAATGAGCTTAAGTACAGTTAAGTCATAAGTAATGATAGAAACCGGGCAGTGAAGCCCATGGTTGGGTGGACAGGGTTAGATGGTCTCAAAGCCTAGAGCTGCGGGAAATACCTAGCAATATTGTTGAGTGTATTTGAGAGCATAGAGGAAAAAACTATATCCCTGAAGGATGTTTCATCTACATGGGCCATGGACATGAGATGAAAGAGGAATGTGAGGGAGCACAACGTACATGGTAACTCAACTCATTGGGATGAACAGCAGAAGTAAAGGCTGAAATGAGATTTTAGGAATGTAGCAAAGGTGATGGGTGGAACCTTAAAAATCATACAATCATGCCCTGTACGGTACTGATATTTTATTTTAATTTGTAGTGCTAGAGATCAAACTCAGAGCTTTGCACATGCTAGAGAAGTACTCTACCACTGAGCTACAGACCCAGCCCCCACTGATGTGTTTGAAATAGCAGGGAGGTAATAGCTTGGTTCCTCTTGGGATCATTTGCATGACTTACTTGAGCAGGATTTTTTGTATTTAGTGCAGGGTCTCCAGAGTCTACAGGGTCTCACTACACAGTTCAGACCAGTAGTAATTTTCCTGTTTTCAGCTTCCCAAGTGCTGTGATTACAGGCATGTGCCACCAAGCCTCAATGGCCATCTCAGTGCTCCCCAGGGATGCAGCTGGCACAGTAGGCCAGGCATCGAACTTCTGGCTCCTGCATCTGCCTGATCTAGTGCTTCAATCTGCTGAGCTATCTGGCCCACACTGAGCAAGAATTTTGAACAAGTTGTGTTAATGCTGACTCCAAGACCCTCCCTTCAATCACCAAAAGTAACCCCAAAGTAGTAAAGCAAATAAAAGTTGATGAATGATTGCATGAGCAGCCACAAGGAAAAAAAGTACTTTATATTACAGCTACCGAAAAGTGGGAACCAAAAAAGGCCACAAAATGTCACACAAAAAGACAAATGCACTTCTCCAAAAGAAGACAGAGCCAAAGAAAGATAGATGAGGAGAAAGGAATTTCAGAAAACTACTAGTGAGGCTCTACTTTGAAGGAAGAGAGAAAAGGAGGATGGGAGATTCAGTTAAGAAGGTGAAGGTATGCTTTCCACACCTGAGGAATGCAGGGCTCATCTGCATTTTTTCATACAAAAAGTGTGTATTTATCTCAGATACCCTGTTTTGGATTGGATGTTTAAATGTCAGAGATGATTTTTTTTTCAATTCTTTTTATATTTGCATTTAATTCCTTTGAGGGACAACCCGGTAAAATTTTTTCCCACTTTATCATTTGTCTGTGAACTGTGTTGCTGATTTCCTTTGCCGTGCAAACACTTTTTAAGGATGAGATTCCAGCTGACTGTTTGTATTATTTCCTGTGAAACTGGGTTTTGGCCATGAAATTTTTGCCTACACCTGTGTCTTCAAGAGTTCTGCCCATTCCCTCTTCCAGTAAATTTATTGTTTCTTTTTTAATGTTTAGATCTTCGATCCATTTTGATTTTAGCTTAGCATATGGTGATACACATGGGTTGTGTTTTGGTCTTCAGCATGTGGAAAGCCAGTTTTTTTTTTTTTTTTTGTCACCAATTATTAAAGAGGCTACCTTTCTCCCGTTGAAGGCGTTAGCCATTTTGTCCCAGATAAAGTGGCTGAGTGTATTTACAGTTGCTTCCGCATCTTCTATTCTGTTACACAGATCTTCACGTATGCTTTTTGCCAGCACCATGCTGATTTTATCACAGTAGCTTTGCAGTATAATTTCAAGTCAGGGATTGTGATGCCCCCTACGTTGCCTTTGCTTTCCAGAACTGCTTTTGCTATTCTAGGTCTCTTCTGGCTCCAAATGTCTTTTAGAAATGTTTTCTCTAAATCTGAGAGGTGTGATAATCATATTTTCAATGGAATTGCATAAAATCTATATAACAATTTTGGAAATATGGTCAATTTCACTAGGTTGGCTCTTCCTACCCATAAGTAAGAGATATCTTTTCATTTTCTGATATATTCTTTGATTTCTTGATTTCAGAGTACTGTGATTTTCAGTGTTTACAACTTTTACTTCATTTATCTGATTACACTGATTCCTATGTATTTCATTTATCTGAATGCTATTGTCAAAGGTCTAGTTTCTCTTATTTCTCTCTGAGTGATTTTTGTTACAGAAATGATATTAATTTATGAGTGTTGATTTTGTATCTAGATACAATACTCATTTTAGTTATTAAATCTATAAGACTTTGGTGGTGTTGGGTGGTTCTTCTGTGTACTGTATCACTTCCTCTGCAAATGGTAATCATTTAACTTCTTCCTTTCTGTTCTTATTCTTTTTTCTAATTGCTATTGCTAATAAATATAAATAGTGATTAAATACATAAGAATGCTCAACCTCGTTATTCATTTGAGAGGCTCAAATGAAAAGCACACTGAGATTCCATCCCTTTCAAGGAAGAACTGCTATTTTGAAGAAATCAACCAATATTAAATGCTGGGGGGATTGTGACCAAAACGGAATCATTCTCCACTATTTGTGGGAATGTGGACTGCTGAAACCACTGTGGAAATCAGTGCAGAGATTCCTGTTAGGATTAGAGGACAGTTTGACCCAGATCTTCTCCCTCTGGCTATCTTCCTGGAAAAGTAAAAACACATCATACACACATATTTAAGCACACTTATGTTTATAGCAGTATAACTTGTAATAGCTAAATTTTGGATATAACCAAAATGACCCCAACCAAAGAATGGATTTTAAAAAAGGTGTGTTTTTTAATATATATAATGCAGTACTACTTATCCATAATGACAAACAAATGAGACATTGATTGATAAATGAATGGATCTTGAGACCACACTCCTAAGGGAAATAAATCAGAGACATAAGTTTAGATATCACATTGTCTCCCTAGTTGAAATGACGATAGAATAAAGACCAAAGTGTATAATAGATATTGTTAGATAGGAAGAAATTGTCCAAAATGAAATGGGAATAGGAAAGAGGAAGGGGAAAATGGAGAAGGGGAAAAGGAAAACAAAATTAAAACAGGATAAATGGAAACAAAGTTTTGTAAATAAGGAGGGGAAGAGAAGTTGATGGAGTGAGAGGGTATTTGGGGAAAAAGAATCAAAATTTACCATGTACAGCTATAAATTTCCTTTTAGTAATCTAAAAGAAAAATAATACCTGGTCTTCCCTTCCCTTAGGTGAGAGCTTCATAAAAAAGAACTGTCCAGGTTTTTCATTCTGTGGTTTCTGCTGCTAAAGTAAAGGCTGAATAGAGGCAAAAAGGCAGTTTCTGTCTGTCTGTCTGTCTGTGTGTCTGTCTGTATCTCTCTCTCCCTCCCTCCTTTTCTTCCTTCCTTTGTCCTTCCATCCCTCCCTTCTTTTCTCTGTCCCTCTCTCCCTCCCTTTCTTTTATATATCTTGACAAAGATGCGCTAATTATGCATATGAATGAGAACTCCTGTTCTACCTCCTCACATGCACATTACAAGCATTATCAGTTGCAACCCCTCTATCGTCACTCCCCAAAAGACACACACCTCCAATCACTGTGAACCACTGTTCCACTTTCAGGTCAACTTCTCTTGAGCTTCCACATATGATGGCAACATTTGGTACGTTTCTTTGACTGTCTGACATTGGCATAGTGAAGACAGTGTCTTCCATCCTATCTGTTTTGCTGAGCATGATAGGCTTTCACTCTTAATTAGAGCTGAATGATATTTCATTGTGTATATGGACCACATTTTCTTTCCTGTTTATATTTTGATGGGACCTTGGGCAGATTTCATATTTTACCTATTGTGTACAATAGGTACATTGGCACATAGCTATCTTTTTGGTCTACTGATTTAAATTCTTTTGGATCTCTATTCAAAAGTGGGATAATTGAATAATACGTAAAACTAGTTTTAATATTTTGAAGATTCTCTATATTGTTATCCACAATGCCTATACTAATTTACATCCCCACCAAAAGTTTATAAGTGCACTACTTCCCCCCTCCATATTCTTGTCATAATTTTTTCCGGTTTTGGTTTGATTTGGTCTGGTTTGTTGAGAATAATCACTCTGACTGGTTTAAGATGATATCTCGATGCAGTTTTGATTTATATTTTTCTGAGGGTTAATGGTACTGAACTTTTGTTATATATTTGTTGGTTATTTGTATTTCTGCATTTTTCATTTTCTTTTCTGATGAGGAAGCCAACAGGCAAAACTAGTAAGGGAAAGGAACAGCAACCAGAATAAATAAATATATAATTATGTTGACTCTGTCTAAAGGTCTTTAAGCATCCTCTTAGAGTTTGGGGTATTTAGGAATCTGGAAGCAAGTTTTTGATCCTCAAATACTGGTTATACACTGGGCTGACAGCAGAAAATGCAGTCTGGCACTGGAATGCAAAGGACATTATGGAAGAAACCGATTGGAAAGTGCTGTGCAACCCCAGTGGCCAACAGCGCCTCCTGAGGACCCTCTCTGCACCCTCAGGCTTGAGCTCAAATACCCAGCCCTTCTCTACTGGCCTGCAGAGAGGAAGGACAAGTTCCAAGCAAGGGAAACGATGTCAAGGAGAGTTAAACATACTATATTCAGACACACAGTAAGTTAAGAAGAGCACACCCCAAGATTTCGCCATTATAAGTTGTGCTGCTGTAAGTGTGGATGTGCAGGTATCACTTTAACTTGAGGGATGAAGCTTAGAGAAAGAATAGCTGCGGCAAGTGGAATTTCTCATTGTAGTTTTTGAGCAATCTACACACTGATTTCCACAGTGGTTGTACCACTTTATATGACTAGCAACGATGGAGAAGGATTCGTTTTACCATCCTCAGCCTCACTAAGATGTTTTATTGGTTGATTTTTGAATGTAGCAATGCTTCCTTGTTGTTTTTTTTTAGTTTTTTTTTTCACTTGTGCTTCTCAAATGACTGTAATATCGAACATTTTACATGTATTTATTATCTGCTTTTTTATTAATTTTATTGAGAATCAAAGAGTAATGAGACATTTTCAAAACAGGTTGGTAGGACAGTTACAATAATGAATATATTGCATGATGTTGTCCTCATAGTAGTTATTCATAGTAGACATGATATCCATATTCAAGATGTAGACATGATATCCTGTCCAAACACTGTTATCTGCTTGTACATCTTTAGTTGAATAGACAAAGAAAATCAGGTATTTATATAAAATGGAGTACTAATCTTCAGTGACATAGATAAAAGTGAGGTATTTGTCAGCAGATGGATGCACTTGAAGACCATAATGCTGAGTGAAAATAAGGAGACAAGTTTATTGCAGTGCTTTACTCTTACATGAGAAAGCAAAGTATAAAGAAGGAGCAAAAAAGGCAGGAAGGCATCAGGAACTAGGAAGACCTTTTCAAACAAGAAACGGAGGTCAGGAAGAGGAAAGGGGGAAGGATTTTAAAGAGTTAAAGGAAAAATGGAAAATGAGCTTTTATAAATAGGGAGGGATAAGAACTGGTGTGAATGGGGAGGAGAAGGGAGAACGAGTTTTTTAAAAAAGGAAATAAGATGTGCTATGTACGTGTACAAGTTCCCACAATGTATAGGGTCATCACACACTGGAAATGTGGACTAATCAAAAATAAGAGGGCACCCCTAAGCAAGAATGAGATTTAAATGAACAGCACGGCGGCCTGATACAATGAACAGCAGGAATGGAAGGAAGGCCGGCAGAAAGGCCAAACTGATGGAAGAAAAAAGCTACATTAAATGCATACAATATCTCCCAATAAAACACATTTGATCTCCAATGAATGTTCTGTTTTCCAAAATGAATTTGAGACTCTGGAAAGAAGTTTTCACATCTCTCGATAACTAAAAAGTCATCTTCTGGAAAATGGTCATGGCTGGAGAGATAGCTCAGTGGAATAAGTGCTTGTCTGGCAAGCACAAAATCTTGAGTTCCATCCCTAATACCACCAAAAAAAAAAAAAAAGGGAAAGAAAATAGTCATTCTAATAGTCATTCTAAGAGAGTCTTCCCTCTGATGAATAGACAGGGGAACATAGTTTCTGTAAGTGGTCCTGGCATGGGAGAGGGACTTATTTGGCAACGGAACTCGAAGCTCCTGATACATTATATATAATTGGGTTTTTATTCCTTTACTTATGAAGTGACAGCTCTGTTTGGGATGACGTGCCAATGTGACACACGTGTTCTGTGCAGACAGCACAGCAGTGCTGGATCTGAGACCAGCAAGTGTTTGATGGCGTGCCTGCACCATGCCCGCAGCAATTATTCTCCTTTTCTTCATTAGTATGCAGCTGGGCTGTAGACATTGCCAACACCAAAGGTCAAATTCAGATTTTTATAGAAGATCTTAGAATTAAATAGAAAGCATTACAACTTGTACCTTCAGTGTCCCATTTTTAGAGGATTGCGTTCTTCAAGAATTCCCTGCCCAGGGAGTTAATTGGTGTTCTTCTCAAACCCTATTATAGGCTGGAGAGCTCTTGTCTCTATAGTCTGTGTTGGTTGGACTTTTGCTGAAGCCTAATGCAGCAGTTCATGCAGCGGGCCCCTCAGCTGCCCCTGGGCCCCAGGAGCTTGTTTCAGAAAGACTCAGTCACGGGGTAACTAGTTTGATAAGCCCACATCCAGCTAGGGGAAACTGAAGCTGGCAGGTAAGGAGATAGAGCTGGCCACACAAAAGGGCCTTTCTGAATTCAGGATTCGCCCACAGGGAAAGCCAAACTGTAATCAGGGCCCCTTGCTCTGTGGATTGTCTTTATAGCCAGCAAAAATTTTCATTCATCTTAACATTGCCCAGAATTGTGACAGAAAAGGCCAACTCTGCAGATATTTGGAATGAATTTTAAATATACAGATAGTTGTGGATGTTTACAGAAAACAGCTCTCTGTGGTTTGAAAACCTAAGACTCTACTCTTATCTTTGCTCTCGCTACCTTCCCAAAACTCTTCATACCTCAGTGTGTATTAAACAGAGCAGAAGACTGGTGTTTTACATGTAAGTACTAGTTCATTATATTTATGTATAAAATATAGATTTTCATGGACAATTCCAGAGCTTTATGGTTTCCATACCACAGGAAAGACAGGTACTATACTTGCTTTGGGAAAATGAAGTCAGGGTGGGGGACCTCTACTTGTTCCAGCAAAGACAAAACGCAAGGTCTGCTAACCCGGAGTATTTTTTTTTTTCCTTCTAGCTCTGGCCCTTCATGAATCGTGTGTGTCACAGATAAACATCCTTTGTTATCTCAATTTTTTTCTTTCCTATTCTGTGACATGTTGTAATATTTGAGACATTTAAACTAGGATGTCTTTTGGTTTCTCTTTTCCTTTGCCTATAGGTTTGGCACAACTTTTTCTCTTTGAAAAATAAAAATTCATTAGGAAAGTCATTCAAGCAGAATGCATTAAATGCCACTACCCTGCAGAAACCATGCTACTCAGAAGTCCGAGGGGGAAGATTCAGATAGCGGAGAAATATATGCTTGTGAAGGGTCTGTAAGTCACCGGGGAGCACATTGGCAGCAGCCCTATGCTGCCAGCCACTGGGCTAGATCCGTTTGTCCATGTGTAAAATGAGAGTGAGCTTTTTCTCAAACATGACAGAGAGTAGGAAAGGAGATTGCAGGATACATACTGAATAAAATTTAGAATCCCAGAATGCTTCTCATTTTCACATTTCCATTTCAATCTTTCAGCAAGTAAATAAAAGCAAGTCATACTATACCTATAGAAAAAAGAGTGCCTGAAATGTAAGAGTTTATCCCAATATTTGATGAGAAACATGATGCTCAGCATGATTTTTTACTCTAAAATAGTAGAATAGCATTCATCATTGCTCCAAGGTTGCTTCCATGAGGTCCATCTGGAATCTACGGACACTGAAAACATTGGAGTCATAAAACTTATTTTAAAACCTGACCCATGGTTTCCTTCAGTCATTCAACAGCACACACCTTAATTCATTCATCTTCCTTGTCGGAAGGACAAAAAACTAGAAGGAAAAAAATTATTACAAACAAAAATACTGACTGAGGGCTGGCCAAATAGCTCAGAGGATTAAAGCACCTGCAAGCAGGTTCAGGGACCAGGGTTCAATCCCAGGGCCTCCATTGCTGGCCCCGCCCCTGGTGCCCTCTGAGACAGGAAGTAAAACCAGGTATTGTGGTGCACACCTGTAATCCCAGCTCTTGGGAGGCTGTAAACAGGCTGGGGTTACAAGTCCACTCTGGTAGCAAGACCCTGAACACCCTGTAAACCCTTCCCTAAAAATACAGAAAAAACTATACTGACTTAATCTGTGATCAATGAGGAAACTGATTGAAGATGAGGTAGTGTAATTAGAGGTACATTCCTGGAAGGTCTTAGAAGTCACTGTTAGAGGTGTTAAGGTTTAGTTTTGAGGACAGGATATGATGTATTACCAAATGATACACTGATCTCAGCCACTCATTTAAAGACAATATGCAATATAATGAACACTGTTTAATTTCTATCATTTTGTTTAGTGAAATTGTGCTTTATTTCCAACATGATTTTTTTTTTTTTACTTTTTGTTCTCTTTAAAAAATAAAAATGAATTCAATGATTAAAAAAAACTTGACCCAGATCTAATATTTCAATGTGTTTGCTCACTTGATTTTGGACACAGTCATTTAGCAACTGGATAAAGCGATACTTGAAAACACAGCATCATGGGAAAGTCTTCCTTGATGTTTTACCCCATGGATTTTTGTTTATTTATTTTTCTAATTATTTAAGACAATGACAGAGACAAAGTCCAAAGCTACCTACTTTATATGGAGAGGCGCCACACAGCCTAGAAGAACCCTTGCCCTCCTTCTTTGCTGGGGTTTCTCTCCCTGTCCTGTTTCTTTCCTTGGCCAGCCTCTCTTGCCACATACTCAACTATCCATCAGAAGAACTTTCTGAGTTCTTTTTTTCTTGTGGCCACGTCAGGGGCGAGGGGCTGGTGCAGCACATGTTGCCGGGCATTGAACCGCAGTGCCTGAGCGCTGCCTAAGCAGGCGCTGTAGACTGCTGTGCTATCTCGCCGGCCCTAGTACTTTCTGAACTCTAGGTGCCAGGAGTTCCATATTTTACACGGACTATTTTTCGTTTATGTGTGCATTGAGGACACGCACATTACTATCTTAATGTTATCCTTGAGGACAACGAAGCCTCCAGAACATGACAATTTGCCTGAGGAGGTACAGTCCAGAAGTAAAGCCTGAATATGACTGAGGGGCTGATACTCACCCCCACAGCTGACAGCTTGCTCGCTTGATTGAAATACTCACCAGTGTGCTCCAAATTTCTGTAAGGATCTCCCACCAGAGACCATGAGAGCAAATCTTAGCTTTGATTACTTACTTAACTAAGAAAAAAAAAAGAAGAAGAAAGAAACTGCAAGGTTAACTGCGTTTTCTCCAGTATTAAATGAGAGCGTCACACTCAAGCATGGCACCACTGTCTGTGGCAGCCAGCATTCCTCGAGCTGCTCTGGCACCAACGTCGATCTAGCAGGCCTTATTTCTTATCTTGTGTCGTGTACATGAGGGAAATGGCATCCTCGTTTTACAAACGAGAAACCTAAAACCCAAAAGGAAAATTAGCTTTTCTGATACGATTTGACTAAAAGGTGGCACAACCTTATTTACCAGGTGATCTTGCCTCTCCGGCAATTTCTTTCATGTCCAAAAAAGAAAACAAAAAAGTTCTGAGATACACACACAGCCTCAACTCGTGATCAGAATATGAAAGGAACTCAACACAATGCAAGGACACACGCCGGAGTCCTGATCCCTGTCATTCTATGATTAGGAAAGTTGTGCTGCTTTCGGGCCATGAACGTCATCTTTCTGCAACTGCGTATCTCCCTGACCCAAAATAAGTTTGCAGTATTTCTTGTAAAGCATCAGCTATATTAGGTTCGACCAGTCTTTGATTTTATTTTCCTATTTTCAGGGAGAAGGGAGCCAGAGAGAAGCATGTGATGGACGCAGAGCTGCACTGGGGGGACCTTGCAGCTTTTCCTCGTGACTGACCCTTTGGCACCTGCTTCTTCAACCACAATGACGAGGCAGCGGTGCTTCCCCTCCGGAGGCTACTCCAAGCCTGAGGGCTGGGGCTCCAGGAAAGCCAGGCGCTAGTCATGTGTTTTCTGTGACCCTCCCACATCTCTTTTCACTGGTTGGTTCTTGGGCCTGAGCATGCTCCTTGGGAGCCCAGCTGCCCAGTGAAGACAACCAGAGGCATCACTACGATGGCTGAGTTTCCTGCTGGGTGGGGGAAAGGGGCTCTGGAAGACATATACTTTTCCTCCCAGTGGTAGAAGGGCTCAGCTCCTGATCTTCTCCCAGTTCGTGGAACTCTGACCTCTAGCAATCTTTTATCCTGGAATAGTTTTCTCTGTGTTGCCGGAGTGTCCTAGAGCAGTATGTGCTCAGCGCTGAGAACACTGAGCCCCTGAGCACAGAACCCGAGAGCAGGCAAGAGCGGGGCTGCAGGCGCACAGCCGCGCAGCTGGGCCCCTCAGGCTGTGGTGTGCGCACTCCGCCAGGTGGCTTAGCTGCACCATCAAGCCTTGAGAACCCTAATCTGGGTCAGAGAAAAGGAAGATCAGCCAAGTCTGAAAATAAAACAGCAGCTTGAAAGTCTGGGACTGAGAAATGATCCTGGAAAATTGTGTTGCAGAGAAACTCAGAGTCCCACGGCTCCTACTTTCTTCACAAATAAATCACCCATCTCTCACCCTAGAGATTCCAGCTTATTCCTTAATAGCTCTGCTGTGTCAGAAGGGTGACTCCAGGCCCAAGCAGAAGGTCATCACTTCTGTTTGTAGCAAAAAAAAAAAAAAAAAAAAAAAAAAAAAAAAGGGGTGGTTTAAGAACATCCCTCTCTCCAATAGCATAAAGACCTATTTCTGGCCAATGGCAAAGGTCACCGAATACTTTTTATTATACAAAACTGCTATGTTTGAAGACAGAGTTCAGTTGTAGTAGACATCAATTACTGTTATTTCTACTCATACAATTATAGCTGCACATATATTCTGGAACAGGGATTAAGGCCAGTAGACCAAATCTGACCTGCTGATCACCTAAGTAAGGTTTTATTGGCACACAACCATGATCAATTATTTACATATTACCTAGGGTTACTTCAGACTGTAGCCATAGTGCCTAGTAGGGGTAACAAAGATTGAGTGCCTCAAAACACCAAACATAATTCCTTCTGGCCCTTTACAGAAATGTTTGTGCACCTCTGATATGAATTATGATGTCATGGATTATGCATATCCACTACTACGATGTGCCAGACACCTTACTTGGCTCCATTCACAAATTATTGTTGATGTTTTCTGTAATCACAGTAATTACATTATGGTCAGAATTTTTCAAGTAAGGAAAGAGGTTTTGGTCACGGGCATTCATAAGCAGCCTGCTAGTAAGTACTGGGGCTGGAATTCACACACTGCTTCATTTTCTGACTCTGAGTATGTTTTAATCTGTACTAGGTACATAGTCACAGTGTAGCATTTTCAGTGTGAAAAGCTTTTCTTGATGCCAACTGATAGGCTTAAAGGCATGCCATGAGGAACAGCCAGTTCATAACTTGGGGACTGTCCTTATCCTCCAGAAAGTCTTTCCTGACTGTCCAGATAACCAGGTGGAGAACCTGGATGATCCTTCTCCCTTGAGCCTATTTCATTTTTTCCCTAGGAAAATAATTTCAATTAATCCTGAATATTTCTTTAATAATTGAAAATTTCAACTATTGAAATTATTTATGAGTCACTTCTGTGTATATCTCCTGGCTCTTCCCAGTACAATAGAGGATCCTTGCAGCAGAAGTTTCTGCTGCATTCACTTCTGTAAACCCTGAGATTGGAAGCGTGTCAGGCTGGAGGAGATCAACGCTGTTCAGCTAGCATTTGATCTGTGGCTTCTGCTTACTAAACAATAAGTAACTATGTCGTCTCACTTTCTTAAATACATCTGGATGGAGTCCATAGAGAATTTCTGTTAAAAAGTGATTTCTTGAGACCTCTGGAAGAGCGTGGATACTGCACTTCGGATGAGTACCAGGCCAGCTGCTCTTCTGTGGCAACACGACGCTTTGCACATCTTCACACTCTCTTTGCAGTATTTGGAATTAACCAGGGCCACATATAGAAAAAAAAAAAAAAAAAAGCAACATCTCCTTGAATACTCAAACAGGAACTCTGAATACACACATTTGTTCCTCAATAACTCCTAGAAAATGTGTTCACAGATTGCTATATCTTGCCCCCTACTGGGAAAGAAACCTAACGACAGAGAGGGACAAGCCTGGAAACAAACTTCTTTCTTTCTTACTGAACGAAATTGCATTCTCTACTCCCTACTTCGTTCTTTTTTAATTTTTTTTTTTTTTTTTTTGCTTTTTGTTTTTGTTTTTGGCAGCATCCGAGGTTGAACTCAGGCCCTGTGCTCGCCAGGGAAGTGCGTATTCTACTGAGCCATCTCCCTGGCCCCTCCCCACCTCATCTTTTTGTAAGTAAACAGTAAATAAAAGCTAGAAGACTACTCATAAAACCTGGAGGATGGAGTAAAAATCTAGTTACAGAACATATTTGAAAAAGAATCCTTTATTTTGAAAAAATTTTTACATATGAATTGTTTAACAATTTAATTCTCTGTGTGCTTGCCACCTTGAATTCTCTCAAATAATGAAATTATACAGGCTAGGTCACACTTCTAAATGTTAAAGTTCTGAAAGTCAGGGGCAATACACTTAAACTTAATATATCCTAATCTGCGTTTATCATAATTTATCTCTCAATTTGCAGAATATAAATCATGCAAAATCTGTTAAACATAATAGTATGTGATTTGTAGATTTTAAAAACACATAATTTAAGTTAAGTTCCTTTTGTAGACAGCAAAACTGATGAAGCACAGTACCACAGCTTACCCTATCACATCTCTGTCCATGGAAGACAAATCAAGCTACTCCTGATAACCCTGTGCCCATCCAGATGAGAATGCCACCCTCCCAAAGTAGGACTTTTTCTTTAATCAGTAATACATCTTAAAGGGATGGCCAAATAGTTCAGTGGATTAAAGCACCTGCAAGCGGGCTCAGGCGCCAGGGGTTCGATTCCTGGGGGTCTGCCATGCTGGCCCCATCCCTGGGGGGTGCTGAGATAGACGGCAATTCATACTGGGCATGGTGGTGCTCACCTGAAATCCCCACTGTTGAGAGGCTGTAAACAGGCAGGTCACTACAAGTTTGATGTAGTAGTGAGACCCTAAACATCCTGTAGACCCTTTCCTAAAATACAAAAAAAGGTCTCAAAGCAGTTGCTTAGTAAGCCAGTTAGGCACTTCCATAATCTTAAAGTATCTAACAAATGAACAAAACAGCCTTGGAAGGTAGTTTCTCTCAGCACCTTTAAACCCTACCCAGTGCAAGGTTAGTGCATCCCAATGCAGTGTCTGTGCCTCTCAGTGATAGCTGAATGTTGTTTTCCTGATTTAAGAGAGTAGCACAAGTTGCCATGGGGAGAAAGTTTTGTTTTGCACTAGAACTGTTTTATTTCCATTTTTCCATTGCATTACTCAGTCTAAAGTGCCATTAAATAAGTTTTTCTTGGAATCAAGACAAAATGATACCTTTTATGTCTCTTTGGACTTCTGCTACACAGGAAGAACACTTGTCACCAAGAGTCAGAGAGCTCAGATGCAGACTGCAGCTCTCTCGCACACTATTTATGGCACCTTGGGCAAGGTGTTTGCCAACATTTCCCTCAGTTTCTTCATTTACACCATGTTAATAATGATAATACTGCTTCCTAGGGCAGGAGTGGAGGTAAAAGAAGCTCATACAGGGGCCAGTGGAGTAAGCGCTTCCCTGGCAAGTGCAAGGGCCTGAGTTCAATCCCTGGTTCTGAAAAAAAAAAAAAAAAAAAAAAAAAAGAAGCTCATACAGAGCATACACTTCAGAAAAAGAACAACCTTGGGAGAAAATATGTATCCAGAAGGTATCAGCTGCAACCTAGATCTCTTTCTAAGTCTGACTGAGGAGCTACATGCTCCACTATTATCATAACTAATTATCCAACACTTACTTCCTTGATCTATCTTTTCTTTGAGTTGCTCATTGTAACTGTTTTTGTATAACTATTATTAACATAAATCAACTTCAGTTAGTTCAAAAAAATGAACAAGATTCAAATTACAGCATAAATGAAGGGAGCTGAACTGATCTTGCCCTCTTTGGCCAAGTATTTCAGAAGATGTTATTTAATTTTCTGCTTTTCAAAATGCCCTTAAATCAACTCATATCAATTTCAGAATGCAAGTCCTAAATATATCTTTTATGTACAAGAAAAATCCATAATATAAAGAAAAATTTTATCTTGGGATGAGACTCATTTGATAACATATTGCTAACTTTTTAATAAGGGCATCTAGAGAGACACCTCTTAAAGTACTGAGTTGACGTGTGGCCATGCTCATTAACTGTATTGAAGGGTGTAGCAGAAAGCAGCTAGACTGGGATGGTCTTGAGCTTAGAATAAATAGAATTGGGTTTCAGGCAAATGCCAATTCTAGCAAAATGACGTAAGAGGGAACATACTATGGAGGGCAAGCTCATTAGGTTTCCAAGAGGGTCTGAGAGCTTTCCTGAGAAAAATGTGGATACATCTTCTTAAAATGGAGGGCTAGGGATATGGCTCAGTTGCATAAGTGCCTGCCTGGCAAACGTAAGGTCCAGAGTTTGATCCCCAATACAAAACAAAGCAAAAAAAAAAAAAGAGAGGTTACCTCAGGATTTAAATTCTCAAACACAAAGGAGGAAGGAAGCCCATCATTACTGCCTGAGGAGCCCCCAAGAACTCTATTCTAGAAATTAATTGGTTGGGCTGAAGAGCAAGGATTGTTCTTCTTTTAGTGTCCCTAAGACAGTGCGCAGAAACAGATTTCAGAAAGTGAGAGGGAGTGGGTAGCCCAGTGGTGGGGGGCATCATGATGTGCCCAAGGCCCTGAGCTCCGCCCTCCTCACCTCAGCTGAGCAGTGTCATAACTTGAGAACAACCATGGGAAACTGATGGATCTACAAGGTTCTTCTATGCATTTAGATAAGTATTTATATTCATTTCCGCTCCTAAACCTCATCACTGAAGAGCAGTGCCCACTCACGGCTAGTGGAGGAAGACGGAATTTATTCTAAAAGTGTATATTATAGAACAAAAAAAGCTAGCAATACAATTATCTTTATTATCAAGAGCCTTCTGGGTTTCCTGATCAGGACCTTGTCCTAGCTAGAGAGAACCCTACTTCCTTGACTTATAGCTTTTAGATAAATTTGTCTGCATCCTTCCTCTACCTCTCCCATGATGGTTTCATTCTTCATGAAATAAAATCCAAGCATCCCAGCTCCAATGGGCACAGGTGAGGAAGGAAATAGTGAGTCTGAAGACAGATTAATAAAATCCACCCAAGCTGATATGCAAAAAGAATTTTTTAAAAAATCTGAATATTGTTTAAAATGTAGGACACATAAGGTGTCACATGTGCATAGTTGGAATATCAGAATGAAAAGGAAGAGAAAAATGTAGGGAAAATTGTTTGTGTTAATAATGGCTTGAAGGGGCCGGGAAGATGGCTCAGTAGAGTAAGCGCTTGCCTGGCAAGTACCAGCGTCTCAGTTCAATCCCTGATTCCATCAAAAAAACCCAATAATAATAATAATAATAATAATAATAATTTGAAACACTCCAATATTAAGGACAGAAACCAAACCCCAGATATATGTAGCTTAAATATAAGCATATATAAACCATAGCCTTACCAAGATGGTAATAAAAATCTTACAGAGAGGCATACTTACTTATGGAAAACACAGACAACCAAAGCTTAGGTGAAATCTTGAAATAAACCAAAAAGAAAAAATGAAGAACTTTTTTTATAAAGGAACAACAAAGTTTGCAGAAAATGTCTTGTCAGAATCCATATAAACAAGGAGAGTAAAATATGGAAAATTTTGAAAGAAAAAATTTGAACCTATTATTTATGCCCAGAAAAATTATTTTCCAGAAATGAAGAAATAAAACTTTCCCAGAAGCTAAAACAAAAACAAAAAGTGAAGGATGCCATAGCTTGCTGTCTATCACTTTAATATTATAATAAATACTTCAAGAATGAACAAACAGTATGGGCATGAAACCTTCATCTAGATAGAGAATGAAAAAGTACTGGAAAAATATATAACCATAAAATAATTTTAAAGTGTTCTTTCTTTCTTTCTTTCTTTTTTTTTTTTTTTTTTTTTTTTTTTGCAGAACTGGAGATTGAACTCAGGCCCTTGTGCTTGCCAGGGAGCCATCTCCCCAGCCCCTAAAGTTTTCTTATTCTTATTTGAGTAAAAGATAACTGTTTAAAGTATCATAGCTGTGCTGGTTGTATCTTCCCTGATGAAGCCCAGGCCAGCCCCTGATGAGTCTTCTGCCACATTTTCTGGAC